>JABCRI010000507.1:0-74806 GCA_015143295.1 Tetracentron sinense
CGCCGAAATCATTACATATCATAGAACTCGACGATACGTATCGACGTTTTTTTTAATTATACTCAAGTAGGCTGTCACAAAATTTGTGTCACTATAGAATTCTAAAGTCCATGAAACTATTCTTTGTGAATATCCTAGATTTTCTCTTAATTGAATTTATGAAGCTCTTGCTTGTTGCAAACATAGACAAATTGCATAATATTAAACAAGGCTATGTAAATGATGAAGTTCATCTCAAAAGGAATATGACTTAGTCAAATTGTATCTTTCAAATTATGTTCATTTTTCAACAAAGTTAACATGAAATATATGGTGGTCCATAAATTTGGTTGAGGAGTGCTAGCCCAAACATAGGCTTCCAAACTTTACTGTCATAGTGACATGTGTTGTTGCTACTCTTAACATGTCCATAAACAATTTTATTCAAAAGATAAAGTTATAATTTTAAACCGGTTGTAAAGGTAATTAGGAAAAGTAGAGACCCATTATGTCACCATAACGATAGTTTGAAAGGCTGCATTTGGGGCTAGCATTTCTAAGTTTGGTTATATTTATTGCACATTTTGTAACATTAATCACTTGTTCTAACTATGAATGTCTCTTAACATCAAATGCAGATGCACATAATTACCAACTTGTGGAAATTAATGTCTCAACCAACATCTCTCTTGCAACAATGTAGTTAGCTACATTTGTATATGGTTGTGCATATAATTTGTAGTCTAATCTAATCCAAAGATTCTATGAACAAGTTGTAATAGAGTTACTTTATAAATTACAAAATTAAAGGGCACTTATGTCATTAAACTTGTATGTAATTTTTTGACTATCTTAGCCATATTTTAAGGAGTTTCGATTCTTTATTGAATTAGAGCTCCATTTCGTTTATAAAGTTTAAACCCACACACCAGGGCTTTGTCCCAGTGGTAGTATATCCCTTGCTTTGGGGGGAGGTACTGGGTTCCATTCCCGAGAGGCTGAGAGTTTGTATATACTCTCCACCCGCCCACTAATTGAACAAATACTAACATCTAACCGGCGTTGCGGCCTAAACATATATCTCGAACAAAAAAAAAAACTTCAAAACCGTGAAAATTAATATGTTGCTAATACTTGGGATTTTCTCTAGCATTTGCCAAAGGAAAACTGTGTGGCTTTTACCTCATCACGCCATATGTTTCTTAAACCCTAGATGGTCAGCTTTAACCCTAACACTATTGCTACTCAGCCTTGTTTTTAGTACAGACAACAATTTTTTGAACAAACATAGGACAGATGAGGTGATTATATGAAAGTTAGAGGATTTTCCTTTGGCAAGTGGCCAACAACATCCTTAACACCCATTCACCTTCTAAATTTTACAAAATACATCTCGAACCAATGAAGAACCATAATACATACCACCATAAATTGATAATAAAAAAATTACAACATAGATACGAAATTTTCCCAAGTTTGACCATCTCCCTTCAACCACTTGTTGGTGAGAAGAGAGGGAGATTTGTTTCTATCTCTTGGGTGTACCAATTGGTTCAACTAGAAGTAGCCCCTAGCTAATTCTCTCTCAACCCTATCTTCAAATGTACTTGTGAGAAATTGAGAAATATGCACTTATTGCTTGTTCTAATGGGACGGTGTGGCCCTTCATGAGGAAAGTCCAGAGATCAAGACCCAAAAAGTAAACCATCTTATTGAAGTTCCACTCACTAATTACTAACCACTAACCTTTACTGCTAATACTAGGTGCGTTTGGATTCATGGACTTAGAATTGACCCATATAATTGAATTTCATTGAAAATCTTTCAAGGTTCCATTCTTTTACTGAAACTTATAATGCTAGACACTTTGCACTTTGTCAGTTAGGTGTTAAGAAATTTTAGTCATTTTGTCACGGTTTCTAACAAGATTAATTCTTACCACATGAGATTTCAAGTCTTATCATTTTTATGAGATTTGAAAGCATTCATTTTACTGCATTTGAAGTCTTACGGGAATTCCAACTCGAGACGAAAAGCACGATACATGTAATTTTCAAAATAAAATGCATATTGTCAATGACAAAACTTGCAAATCGCGATACAAGTCTTTGCAAAAGAACGGACCCTAAATTAAATTGAGTCAGTCTATGAGTACTCTCAATTATACTCCCTAATCCTAACCATTTATAACCAACCACTGAGGGTCAAGATTTGAGTTGACTTATTTTGTCTTTTCTAATGCCACTTCAGCTCTATTCCTAACCGTTTAATAATTGAGATCAACTGTTAGGATTTGGGAGGATACATGGGAGTACACTTTGGGAGTATGCCTAGACTAATTCAATTAAATTTTGCAGATTTTAAAATTATGTCATTTGGATGCACTACTGATTAGATAGAATTGAACTACATAAATTTATGTTTTATTTTTTGGATGAATAAAAATTATGTAAAAAGAAATCAAAATTAATATACATTAGTAATTGGGTTTACGCAAAAAGAAAAAAAAAGGGGGTTTACGCAAGTATAACAACGGTGGTTGATATTAAAGGTAGCAATTTCTAGCTCGACACGAATTATGGTTGAGGTTCGGAGTTTGAGTTGGGTTCGAGTTTGATTTTCATAATCTATTTATAATTGGGTCGAGTTTAGCTCTTGTAATCACATGTTCATAATATTTACTTGATTTAGTAATAAACATTTGCTTATATATATAATATTTAATTTAAAATTATTATAATTTATTTTTATATAATTATTATTTATTTAATTCTTGGGTTAGGCAGTGGATTAGTTTGAAGACTCTTTTCTTGGGTCGTGTCAGGTTAATTTTTTTTTAGTCAATTTGTAAATGGGTTGGGTTTAGGATGTATTTACTCAATTCGAGCCAACCTGATCCATCGATTCCCCCGTTTAACTTTTTATGAGTCAAGATTGAACTCGTGGGTCGAATTTACATTTAGTTTTCACGACACGATTATATTTGGGTCGTGTTTAGGTTTAGCTCTGGAACCAAAAACAAATCATAGTACCTACTTAATTTAGTAATAAATGTTTATACTGGTTTACAAATATAATTCGTAAATATTTAATGTAAGTTTAAAATTATAATTCAGATATAATAATAAGCATATATAATTATTCAAGTAATATATTTATTAATTTAAATATTATTGTAATAATAATTATTTATTTAAATCACGAGTTGTGCGTGAGTTGATTTTGAATATTGAGAGAGTTGACATCTTTTTTTTTTAATTTCAAATTACACAACAACAAGAATTGTCAACTAACACATTTAAATAAATAGTTGAATTCTATTCATTTAATCTATGAATTAGCATTATTTTTAGCAGTGCTTAGCGACCTATCACCTATGGGTCTGTTTCATATCTTACCCCATGTTCTCGTGTCCCTTTTAACACCCCTTTAACCCTAATTAAGCTTAACTAAACTAAAACTAAGATTTTGGTTTTTTTTCCCCTGAAAAACCATGGTTGGATTGCTTAACCCTAGGGGTGTGAATCTTAACCACAGTAGATGAGTATTTAAAATTGGGGTATGGACCAATAAAGACTGGCCATTCCGTTATAAAATGGGAACCATGGTATGTTAACTATTTCCCTTATTTTTATAAGAGCAATAGTTCGCTCCACTAGCGAGCGAAATATTGCTCCTCGCTCTCATAAAGCCAACTCAACTGCATGAACTCTAGTTAAATTTTTTTGTAACTCCTATAGTTAAAAATTATTTTATTTTATTTTTCTAAAAATAAAAGGTAGATGGATGCACCCTAGGAGTTAGTGAATCTTAACCATAGTTAAATGGAGCCAAAAAGAGAGACACGTGGCATTAAAATGAGACCCGAGATGCACCTCCTCGCGTCACCCACCGAGGAGGTGATTATTATTATATACTATATACTATAGAAATAGGATGCCTAGGTGGCATCCTCTTTGATCTCCATTTTAAGATTTGTGATGCCACATCATCACATAGTGGGAGCCATAAATACCCTCTCTTAACTTCCCATTTTCTCTCCCTATTATTAACTCTCTCCCATGCCCCAACAGATTCTTCTACTCAACAAAGACCTCCTCTCTCTCCCTAAGTCCCAACTCCACTTAAGTGGGACTCTTAATTACCCTCTCTTAACTACCCTCTTTATCCCTGTCCATTCTTATCTCTCTTCCAATGACGACCTCTCCCTACTCCAAGTCTCAACAAGACCCTCCTCTCTCCGTAATGATTTTTTTTCCCACCTATTCCTCTCCCTTTCTTAGGGAAGTCACCCTAAATATAAGGTGTTAATTGTTCTATGAATATAGTTAAGTGGTTTAGAGTCTTAAAGTTGAAGCAATGGAGAGTCTTCTACAATTGGGAGCAAAGAAATGGAGAGGGTCTTCTATAATTGGGAGCGACTAGTCGAGCGACATTACAGATCTAGAGAGAGCAGCTTAAAAATTTGGGGCAAGGTCATGAAAGGAAGATGGAGTGAAGATTTTATGAATAGAAATCTAGACTCATTGAAGTTTTTGGATTTCTATCAATGAATCAAAAACGTTGAACAAGAACGTAATTTGTAGGATGGTTAGTTTTAATATATTACACTTTTTTTTCTTTATTCTTACCTTGTATCGTTTTTATTTTTTTTATTCATATACCCGTGCATTGTTTCAATGAGAAAATTATACACATGATCATTTTTTTCAGTTGTTCATATATTTCAAAGGATAATATTTTTGAGTTTTGATCTGCTAAGTGCATGGACCAACATGATGTAAGAGATCCTGTATGATGAGAAATGTTGATCGGACGAAAATAGCTTACGAAGATGTTGGCTATCCAGAGGTGGGTCCATAATATTGCGGCAGTTAATGGAGGTAACCACTGTGTACTTCTCCCTTTGATGATTTAGAAGGTGTTTAGAGGAATGTGGGACCATTAATCCAGTAGCAGCCAAGGCCCCACACAATATAATCCCTTTTGCCTTGCATGCTTGCAATCCATAAGCAAGTATTTTATGATGGACCTAAGCTCCATTTTCCTTGCTAGAGCCTATCTCTATTATTATATAGACCCATCATTCATCCATCTAAACCAAAAGGAAGATCTCAACCTTTCAATCTAGATGAAGACTTAGATGGATCGTTGATATTTGAAAAACATATTCAGTAATATTAAACCAACGAACAATTGCCTCTTCATTAACTGACGTAAAATTAGAAGCTTTGAAGATTAAAAAAAAAAACTTGAACACTTGCAAATACAATGGTTGAGTTTTTAGAAATCCATGATTTGAAAGCTACCTACTTGACAAGAACTCAAAAAAAAATCTAAAACTTTTCACATGTTATAACTTTCCGACTACTCTGCATCTCCCTAATATATAGATCTCTTCAGATCTCTTCATGGAATAATTATTTTACGTTTTATTTTTAACTCATTATAATTTTGTATTTTTTTTAAAAAAATTTGTTCACACCCGTCCATCGCACGGGGCTTTGCTAGTTTTCCAAATAAAATTTAGGGACAGAATTGTCAGTTATCCAATATAATTCCACAAATCTAAAAGTAGAGAAAGAGAGAGGACCGAATTAACCCAATCCGTCTCCAAGGTCGGGTTCAACTCTGGTTCGTGCGTTAAAACTTTCGAGTCTCAAAGCTTGCGTTGGTTAAACGCTAAACCAACCTTTTACTGCAGGAGAAGATTATCCAGGATTCTGTTTGCAATCTCTTCGAAAAATGGTATCTGTGAAACCCTCAGTCTCTCTCTCATGCGTTAAAAAATTTGTATGTCTTTGTGTTGTTTGAAGGAATCGGATATTGATTGATTTAGATTTTAGGGTTTTACTGATTTTCTAGTATTTAATAGCCTGTGTTGAGATCTGGACTTTCTTTTCCATGCTTTCCATTGCCTATTTTCAAGGCATCTAGAAAATTTAGGGCTTGAATCAGTTAAGTTGTATTGCTTCGCTGCTCTTGAATCGTCATGAACTGAGGGTTCCATCTCTACGAAATAATGTATTCAGTTTCAGGTGATTGTTTAGTAGTTTCTTCTAATATCATTGCGATTGTGGGGTTGGGTTGCATGATTGTGATTGTGGAAAAAGATGATGGAAAAATAAGAGAATGGGAGGGAAATTTGTGTGTTGTTCTACCCAGAGAATTTACAATTGCTAGCCTAGCCGAATAATTCCCGAACCCCAACTTGGTAACTACGGTACCGGGTTTAGAACGCCCTGTGGTGCCCCTTGAATACATAGTATGCCCTTGCTGTCCTAGTGTTGAACCCCTGCCTTATTACGTTAATGTAACGGAAGTAGAATGAGAAGTTAACCACTTCGAGGGGGCTATCCTACATACACAGTAGACGAAAAACTTCAATACATATCCGTTACACTACTAGGTAGCCACACATATATACAATAGGGACCTCCCTATCCACTAATCCATGATTCACGGTTAAAGCCACCACTACTCACGATTCCTAACTACCCACAAGTAACCTCCCACTCCCCTAATAAGACCGTACTTCTACTTACAACCAACTTCTACACGTAAACACGATTCTCCAATTGGACACCAGCTCCATGAAGGACACCGGAACTGGTAGTGACCATTGCATGGCTCGTTTGAAGCTCCTAAATATCCATGCATGTGACAGACCCTTCCTCTTCAAGGAACCTTGTCCTCAAGGTTCAGATCTGGAAAGTGTTCCTTGAGCTTGTAATAGCATAGCCTTCCCAATTAGCATCTTCGTCCCCACACCCTTTCTGCTTAACAAGGATTTCTGTGAGTGGTTTGTGTGAGGGAAAAAATACCGGACGGACACGCGTCAGCAGCAGCTTCTTCCACGTTTTGGTTTACTGGCAGAAGGTAGGAGCGGAGGGTGTGGCACCCTGACCTGTACTCCGATGGTAAAGTCAGTAAGGGTAGAAGATGATGAATAGTAAACGCAAGAACAATCACTGAAAAATACGCAAGACCCTAAAAGCCCTGAACGCGTCTTCTCGGATCTGGGTTTCTGAACAACTGTCTTGTGCACTAAAAATCACGGGGTTTATATAGGGCAAGGTTGGTATGGCCATCGATGACCATGGATGGCCATAGGTGTCCATACCACGTGTCTTTGCACTCATTGCCAAATATCTTGCATATATCTGCCGCCGGTTGCATTACACGTGAGAGCCTCCTATAAGTCCAATCGGACGGGATCGGACGGTACGCAGAAGTGACCAGCATTAAATGCCAAGACAGTGCTTTCGGCACGAAACGACACGTTCGGCACGCTTGTCGGAATTATGGATCGCCTCCTGATCACTTCCTCCTACGAGCCGGTCTCGTTGTCGACTTAAGCTCGGTTACGACGTAGATGCCTTAAAACACAGCACGACATCGTTGTCAGTGAGACAACGGACTCGTTGTTCGCGTAACGACAATTGACGTTGTCAAGAGCACAACGCTCACGTTGTGCTTCAGACAACGAGCTCGTTGTCGAGACCACAACGGAAACGTTGTTCTTCGTGAGAACAAAGATGTCGCAATGCGCACAACGGGATCGTTGTACGTCAGACAACGTGTGACCCTTATATTTTAAGCACGTGGCCCCAACTCGTGAACACGTGTCACTTTCGTGAACAAAACGACAAAAACGAGCTCGTCCCACAACGCTGAGCTGGTACACGAATTTTATCCGTTACAATTTGCCCCTTTATGATGCTTGGAACGTAGTTCGAAGCGTCATAAACGAACAAAAAGATCATACCTGGCACCACTCCGGAAGGCGAAACGTTGCGTGCTTTAAACGCTTATTGAGAAGGTCGACCGTTCACGCCAGCTGGCCACGCGTGCGAACCGTCGCGTCTCTTCAATGCGGACAGGCTGTCATCATCACCGATTTAAATTTCGAGAATGCTTTAATGACCCTGACGGTTATCATACTCGGTGAAAAGACGATCTTGCCACTGCTCTTAATTCTGTAGATACAGGTGTACGCCTCAGATGAAGGGTAATGGTGTACTTTCGCAAACCAGAGACGTCTATAAAATCCCATCGAATCCTCTCTCTCTCCCACCCTGTTTCATCAAGCACTGTTACTCTGTCGAATCTTCTTCTTGCCCGAAAGTTCATCCTTCTCAAGCTCTTCAACGATCTTTCTGAGTTTTTCAGTTCGGTACGCCCTTCACCCCTATCTCTTATTCTCTCTTACTGTTTTTTCCATTTCTCTCTTCTCTGGTTCCCAGTGTGGTTTTGCTCTGCGCATACTCTTCTGTTCTTGTCCCTCTTTCCGATTTCTCCTTACCACCATGGCTGCCAATGTCCCCGTAGAACCTGCTAGGATAGAGGGAGTTAGAGGCCCTTCTGATGACGAGGCCAGTTGCACAGGTAGCGCACCTCATGGTGCCTACATTGAAAAATCTTCAGTTCTGCGCCAATTCCAGTTGGCGCATCTGAATCGTTACAGGGAACGTTTCGACTTCCCTGCCGATGTCAATCTCCATTTCATGCGAGATGATGCCATCATAGACAGGCGCTCTGCCTGTACCGTTGTCTACCTCTCCCAGCTTGAGGCTGGCCTTCGCTTCCCTCTTCATCCTGTCTTGGATGAAGTTCTGTCCACCTTGCAACTTGCACCGGGGCAAATGCACCCGGGCTTCCACAAATACATGTCCATGATGATCAAATTCATCAAGGACGGGTACCCCATAGAGGCTAGGCATCTATTCCACTTCTGTCATGCCGTCAGATGCCGAGGCAATGACGACGGTCTGTATTCCTATTTCTCGTGGAACAAGAAACCCTACTGTCCAGAGCTCGTCTCGGGCATCCTTGACAGAGAAAGGAAATGGAAAGCCACTCCATTCGTCGTCTCTGGCGGCTGGAAGGCAGAGAATTCCTCGGTCCCCAACGTCTTCCGAGTGGAAGCAGGTATACTACTAGTCATCCGTTGTCCGTTGTGCGCCATTGTCCTGACTACGTTCTCGTTGTACACTGTATCTTCTCGTCCTGCTAACTTCCTCGTTGTACTCACTTTGTTTTCTCTTGTGTGCAGTGGACCCAAAGAAATTTCCATACAAGAAGTTGACCTCAGAGGAACAAGAACTTCTTACTGGTATCCGCCGTGCTCGAGGCGGGGAATACATTAGGTGGAAACCACTCGAGCTCGTCAGGCGGGGCTCCTCCAGTAACCCAGCAACTACTCAACAACAACCACAACAACAGCAACAGGGCGCCTCCCCCTCTGTACCTTCACCGTTCCCTCACCTACCCGAAGAAGAGGAAGAAGCAATGGCCGAATCAAACCTACCGCCGCTGAGCAGGAAGCCGAGGTCCGCTCGCCCTGCAGTCCAGCCGCCTCCACCTCCATCATTGCCGAAGAAGAAGAAGAATCATTCTTCCAAGGGTACAGCGCCTGCTGACCCGAAGAGAAAGATGGCCGCCCCGGCCGAGCACGAGGCCAGGAAGAAGGCCAAGGCGGACAAACGCCCGGAAAAAGAGGTCGTGGTCATTGCTGCTCCTCCTCCAACAAACCCAGGAGCCGAGGCGACATCGGCAGTGCCCGAGGATAGCTCAGCGCCTGCCCCTTCTCGAGCTGCTGCTGCCCCAGCCGGTACGAGCTCCGCTGTCGTTGCCTTGGCGGCAACGGAAACTGGCACGACAAGTCTCCCGGCCAGTATGCTGCCGACCTCCGCTCCGGACTGGTCACCCGACTTCACTCGGTTCGGAGTGCCGACCGTGATTGAATCGGCGAAGAGCTCGAGGACGGCTGCCCGAGCTCTAACTTATGCGATGAGGCTCCCCAGGGACATCGCTGAGGTTGGCCAACTCCACTTAGCCGACCTGTCCTACGCCGCCTGTCAGTCCGTGGCAACAGTAAGCTTCTCCCTCCCTCGTCTTCTACCTCAATTGTTTTGAAGTACTACTTCTTGTTGTGCTAACGCCCAGACAACTCTTTGCAGATGAACGCGCTCGTGCAAGAGCTCTGCGATCGCAGCCAAGACAAATACACTCAGCTACGAGACGGGATCAACTACTGGAAAGACAGGACGGAGACGCTGGAGAAGACTCTTGTCGAGGAGAGACTCAAGGCAGACTTCGATCTGTCTCAAGCCAAGGCCGAAACGACTCGTGCTGAAGTAAGGCTAGGCACTGCCACCAAGGTTAGGGAAAAGGCCGAAGCTGAGGCACGAGCAGCAAAGGAGGCCGAAAGGAAGGCCAAGCAAGAGACTGAGAATGCTATTGTGCGCATCAGTGAGCTTGAGCATGTCTCCCAAGCTTTGGGTAGACAACTGGAGGAAATTGAGGTAGCCAGGTCGGCACTGGCGGAGGAGCTCGAGGAGGCCAAGAAAATTCAGGAGGACACCGAGAGGTCCGTGACCCTGAGACTGCAGCAGCATTACCAGTCTCAGCTGGACACGCTCTTGGATGAAGATCGTGCTGAGACCGAGAAAGAGGTTCTTGACTCGCTTCGCCAGCAAGGCCGCCTGAAGGAAGACAACGAAGAGGACGCCAGCACGTTCTCCGAGCTCCCGAGCAAGGAACTGATCGAGCTCGACAACGAGCCCGAGGTACAAGGCGTCGAGCTGCCTCACTTTCTTGAAGGTCCTACACTCCTCCCTACCGAGCCATACTCCGAGCTTGCTGCCCCAGAGCTTCCTCCTGCTGCCGATGAAATTACTCCGGTGGAAGCCCCTATTGCCGAAGCCGTTGCCGAAGCCTCTACTCCTGCGCCTGCTACAACGGCAACAGAGCCTGACCTTGAGCTCGTCTGACCTGCTGCCCCTTCGATCTCCTGCTCCTCTGATCCCTTGCCCCTGTCTATGCTTCTGCTTCTCTTTCTTGTTGATGTAAATTCTCTTTTCTCCTATGGGAGGTTATCGCTGAAATAGGTTTTTGATATGAATGGATCACTCTTCTTTGCCAAATTTGCACTTCTTTTCACCTCGTAACATAGTATAACGCATACACACAGAATAAGAAAGAACACATCATGAGTAATTGAAACACTACGAGCAGAACACTATGAGTAAAGCGCTACGATTAAAGCACAACGAACAAGCACTGCTAGTAGGGCACTTCGATTAAGTACTTCGATCAGAGCACCATGAGTTACCACTACGGATAAAGCACTGCGATCGTTCACTACGAGCAAAGCACTACGATCGTTCACCATGACCAAAGCACTACGATCGTTCACTGTGAGCAAAGCACTATGATCGTTCACTACGAGCAAAGCACTATGATCGTTCACTACGAGCAAAGCACTATGATCGTTCACCATGAGCAAAGCACTACGATCGTTCACCATGACCAAAGCACTACGATCGTTCACTGTGAGCAAAGCACTATGATCGTTCACTACGAGCAAAGCACTATGATCGTTCACCATGAGCAAAGCACTACGATCGTTCACCATGAGCAAAGCACTACGATCGTTCACTACGAGCAAAGCACTATGATCATTCACCATGAGCAAAGCACTACGAGCAAAGCACTATGAAAAACTACTTATGAACAAGCATTGCGAGCAAGCACTGATCCAGGCACATCATTCGCGCGATTCACCGTGAATGCAATCTGACAAATAAAATTCATGAGACGAACGCAACGTGACTCAGTTCCGAAACACATGCTCAGAGGATGTCATTAGGTTAAGCCACTAGGTTTGCTCAGATGACATCCTTATATAAGCCACTCGTGTTCGTTGTGAGTACGTTGTTCAGTCAGAACTTTATTTGAGTTACTTGCAAAACATTCACACTATTGCACTGATGAACTAGATAGTGAACAATGTAAACAATGATCGAGCACACAACGAGCAGGCACATAGTATGGCGAATCACATGTTGGAATATGAGCATTATGATTATGTAAGATCACTGAAAATACTTGTAAGCACAACGATGCATGTAAACAGCACATCTCAGATTCTATTGAAAGAATTGCCTCAGATTCATGATGTTCCAAGATTTTGAGATGAGGTTACCTTGCAAGTCTTTCAAGTAGCAGACTCCAGGACTCCCCAATCGTTCTACGATATAGGGCCCTTCCCAGTTCGGTCCCAACTTGCCACTGTTAAGCTCTCTCGTATTCTGGAACACTCTTCGGAGGACGAGATCACCGACCTGTAGCACTCTCCGTTGTACTTTCTTGTTGTAGGCTTTCCTCAATCGCTGCTGGTACCTCCTCATCTGAATGTTGGCATCTTCTCGTTTCTCTTCTAGCAGGTCAAGATGAATAGCCATGAGTACTGTGTTCTGATCTTTCTCTTCATCCCTCTTCTTGCTGTGCCAAGAACGCACTGTAGGCAAACTGATCTCTGTAGGGATGACAGCCTCCATGCCATACGCTAAAGAGAAAGGAGTTTCATTGGTAGGACTCCTTGGAGTCGTTCTGTACCCCCACAAAACGTTGTGCAGTTCGGTGGTCCACTTCCCCTTCGAATCTTCCAATCTTCTCTTCAAGGCATTGAGAATGCTCTTGTTGGCTGCTTCGGCCAATCCATTCCCTTGAGGATAATAAGGGGAAGAGAAGACGTGCTTGATCTTCAGCTCGCTGCAAAAGTCGGCAATCAGCCGACCTGAGAACTGCTTCCCGTTGTCAGTAACGATAGACTGCGGTATGCCAAATCTACAGACGATGTGTTCCCACAAGAATTTCTTCACCTCTTGTTCTCTGATACGTGCAAGGGGAACGGCTTCAATCCACCGCGAGAAGTAGTCAGTTGCCACCAAAAGGAAGATCAGATTCCCTGGAGCCCTCGGGAAAGGTCCCACGATGTCAAGTCCCCACCGCGCAAATGGCCAAGGTTGGGATATAGTGCTGAGTTCTTGAGCTGGAGCATGAATCAAGCGAGCAAACCGCTGGCACTGGCTGCACCTCTTCACGTACTTCTGAGCGTCGGCCTGCATGTAAGGCCAAAAGTAGCCTTGCCCCAGGGCTCGATGGGCAATGGTTCTCCCGCCCGAATGAATGCCACATATACCTTCATGTAGCTCAGCAAGTATCTTCTCCACGTCTGCAGGATGAACACACTTCAGCAAGGGACCACCAAAAGATTTCCTGAACAATTCTCCTTGCACCAAGGTATAACGGGATGCCTTAAACTGAATGCGTCTTGACTCCCTCACACTGATAGGGAGAACTCCGTCCTTCAGGTAAGCCACCAACCCTGTCATCCAGCTCGGGACTGGATTGACAAAGAACACTTCTCGCTGTGCCTGAAGAGCTATTGAAGGATATTCTTGAAACTCCATCAGAATAGCCCTGGGCTCGCCAGCCTGCACCATGGAAGCTAGATATGCCAAAGCATCAGCATGCCTGTTCTCATCCCTCCGGGTGTGCCTAATCTCCACAACGGCGAATGCTTCACACAACGAACGAACGAGAGTAGCATACTGCTTCATCCGATCGTCCTTGCATTCATAAACACCATTCACCTGATTCACCACGAGCTGTGAATCACAAAACACTCTCAACGTGGAGATCTGCAGCTCCCGTGCGCTCTCCAACCCAAGGAGTAAGGCTTCGTACTCGGCTTCGTTGTTGGAGGCAGTGAACCCAAGACGCGACATTTTCTGCACCTTGATGTTATCCGGGCTTACAAGCACAACGCCCAATCCTGAGCCACTGAAATTGGAAGATCCATCTACGTATAACAGCCAACCGCTCCACTCCGACGACTCGGCTCCTTCCACAACGGCATCTTCGTTGTCAACTTCAATTGGGAGCTCCCGTAGATCAACAACCGTGTCCTCTGCCTCCTCTTCCACAGGGAAATCAGAAAGAAAACCCGCCATCGCTTGCCCCTTCTCTGAACTCCTGGCTCGATACTGGATATCGAACTCACTCAGAGCTACCGCCCACTTTGACATCCTTCCTGCCAGCTCGGGTCGTCCCAGCACGACTTTCAAAGGATACGTTGTGATGACAACGACAGAATGAGCATGGAAGTACGGACGAAGCTTCTCTGCAGAAAAGACAAGAGCCAGACACACCTTCTCGAGCTTGCTATAGTTGCTCTCTGCTTTGAGAAAGGTCTTGCTGATGAAGTAGACAGGCTTCTCCACGCCATCACAGCTCCTCACCAGGACGGAACCAAGGGCTTGCTCTGAAACAGACAAATAAAGATATAAGATTTCACCTGGCTCTGGCACTGAGAGGATAGGAGCTGACCCTAAATACTCTTTCAAGGCAAGGAAAGCTCGGGAACACTCTGGGGTCCACGCAAAAATGGAGTCCTTCCTCAACAGCTCGAACAGAGGCTTGCAACGATCGGATGACTTGGAGATAAATCGGTTGAGCGCAGCAATCCGGCCTGTCAGCTTCTGGATCTCCTTCTTCGACTTAGGCTCTGGCATGTCCAGTAAAGCACGGATTTGAGCTGGATTAGCCTCAATCCCCCGCTGACTCACAAGATAACCCAAAAATTTCCCCGAGGTGACTCCAAAGGTGCATTTCTCTGGGTTGATCTTCAGATTGAAAGATCGCAGCACAGAGAAAGGTTCAGCAAGGTCTGCCACGAGAGCACCTCGTACTCGACTCTTCACAACGATATCGTCGATGTACACTTCAACCTTCTTGCCAAGGAGTGACCCGAACATGAGATTCATCAGACGTTGATAGGTGGCACCTGCATTCTTCAAGCCAAAAGGCATCACCCGATAACAGAACAAACCTCGCTCTGTTATGAAGGTGGTCTTCTCTCGATCTGCTTCCGCCAGTAGGATCTGGTTATAGCCCGAATAACCATCCATGAAGGATAACATCTCGTGGCCGGCAGTGGCATTGATGAGCCTGTCTATCCTTGGCATGGGAAAAAAGTCCTTGGGGCACGCCTTGTTGACCCCAGTAAAGTCAATGCAGACTCTCACCTTCCCATTCTTCTTAGGTACCGCCACAACATTGGCTATCCAATCAGGATACTGCACCTCCTGAATGAACCCGAACTGGATCAGCTTGTCAATCTCCTCATTCACTGCATCATGATAAGCTGGAGCAAGCCTCCGAGGTTTCTGCTTCACTGGAGGGATGGCAGGATCAGCATTGAGGTGGTGGCAGATAACTCCCGGATTGATGCCAGTCATGTCTTTGTGAGACCAAGCAAAGACATCAAGATTCTGCCTAAGAAAACACAGCAACTCGAGCTCCTCCTCCGTTGTCAAGCTCGTCCCGACCTGCAACACCTTTGGCTCTTCTTCCGTTCCCAAATTGACGGCTTTCGTGGGCTCAACGGAAGGGTTGCACAACGATGCCTCCGAGCTCTCTTCCACAACGGGAACGACCTGTAACTGCTACGAAGGCACAACGGAAGCTGGAAAATCGCACTTCTGCGAAGCCAACTGATCACCTCGGATCTCCCGAGGCCCGTCCTGCGTTGGATACTTCAACACCTGGTAGTACGAGGACGGGACAGCCTTCATCTCATGGGTCCACCAGCGACCCAAGATGGCATTGTATGGTGATGGCGCATCCAGAACAGAAAACCTGGTCAGGAGGACAACGGGTCCAGCCACAACGGGCAAGACAACGTCGCCTACAGGCTTCATCGAGCTGCCATCAAATCCATACAAGGGAGTCTGAGCAGGGATGAGGACGGAAGGATCCAGCTTCATCTGAGTGAAAGCATGAAGGTACAAAATGTCCGCTCCACTCCCCGAATCCACGAGCACTCTCTTGATGTCAAAGTCTCCTATTCTCATGGTGAGAACAAGAGCATCATAGTGAGGTTGGATCACTCCTGCCAGATCACGATCAGCGAAGGTGAGTGCCTGCTCAATGCTCCTGCTAGGCACTTGCACCTGGCACACTGCGGCCTCGTGAGACAGCTTTCTGGCCTTTGCCCTGAAGTTCCTCTCCACATCAGCTTCAGGCGTTTGCACGCGGCAAATGACATTGATCGTGCCCAAAGAAGCTCCTCCACTGGTACTGGGATTGTTGGCGGGTTCTCTTCCACGAGATTGGGACATCGGCTCCCTGGTACGCTCCGCCCCGCCGTTGTTAGGAGCGAGATACTCTCCCAAGTACCCCTCCTGAACAAGCCTCTCTAAATATTCCCTCAGAATACGGCACCGGTTGGTGAGGTGACCACGGCACTTGTGATAATGACAGTACTCATGCACCCGTGGTCCCGATGTGATATCCGGCACCGCCCTCGCCGGCCACTCAAAGTATGGCTGATCCTCCATTGACTTCATGATGGTCGCCGGACTGACTGTGAAATTGATGCGTGGGGCTCGATCTGTAAAAGATCGCCTCTCACTAGGCTGCACGCCTCTCTCGTGCTGTACTTGAGGCTGCACCTGGCGTGGCTGATACTGTTGCCTCGCCTGCTGGTCATTAGGACGTCTCTCCGTCCTGTTCTGATACTGGTTAAAATTTCTCTCCAGCGGGCGCCGATCCGGCTGATCCTGCTGGGTCACATACACAACTTTCTCTTTCCGCTTCCTTGGTGGCGAGTCCTCAGATGATGAAGACTCGTGCTGCTGCTTCTTCTCCTTCCTCTTCGATGATCGGTGTGCCCTCTCCACGACATCCACCGCTCTCACCCTGGGCTTTGGTGCTGACACAACGGATACGTCCTCCTCGTACCTCCCGTACTTGGTGGCACGTACCAACAACTCGTCCATCTTGACAGGATAGTCAAGAGCTAAGGACTTGTAGAGCTCAGAATGCTTGGGGATAGCATTCTTGAAAGCGGCGATGCAGCTTGCTTCGTCAACCTTGTCAATATCGTGGACTTCATCGGTGAAACGCGAAATGAAGTCCTTCAAGGATTCGGCCGGCTTCATCCTCAAAGAGAAGAGAGTATCTGCACCTGCCTTCTTCTTCTTATTGATGATGAAGCGATCAATAAAGGCCGACCTGAGCTCTGAGAAGTTGCTGATGGAGCCAGGAGGTAGGTTCCGAAACCACTTCGATGCTGCTCCCGACAGGCTGCTAGGGAAAGCCTTACAATAAAGATCATCATCTGGGTTGCGAACAGCCATCGCATGCTTGAAGTCAAACAAATGCTCCTCCGGATCTGTCTTTCCAGTATACATGGAGAAGGTCGGAGTTATGAACTTGGAAGAAGTATAAGACTGGTTGATAGCATCCGTAAAAGGAGAGTTCTCAACGTTCTCCTTTGCTGACTGAGCAAAGTGGTCAGGGACCCCTCCCTTCATGCTCTTAACGCGAGCACCGATTAAAGCCTCCACCTCCTTGGCTGTTACCCAAGTCTTCTGGGTGTCCGCACCTCCGGTACCCACTCTCAGGTCCTCTCTACCTGCTCCTTCTCTGAAATCCACACGATCCGAAGGGATGCTCTGCTCTGCCCGAACCGGGGGCTGCCTTACATCCCCCTCAGTAGGAAGAAGCACAAACCTGGTCTCACGGTTCTCCGGGGCAGAAGGAGAAGAAGAGAAGTCAAACTGACGTCTCAAGGAAGGCCTCTGCAGTGGCACCTCCTCCACCTCGAGCCTGCTATGCTCAAACGCCTCCAGCCTCGCTTGCATCAA
This sequence comes from Tetracentron sinense, assembly GCA_015143295.1. Lineage (NCBI taxonomy): Eukaryota > Viridiplantae > Streptophyta > Magnoliopsida > Trochodendrales > Trochodendraceae > Tetracentron > Tetracentron sinense. The sequence goes on from JABCRI010000507.1 coordinate 17,481, forward strand.
CTGTTGCTGCCTGGTGATTTGATCCAGAACAGACTGCTGCAGTTGCAGCATCGCCAAGACGCGATCTGAAACAGAGAGTTCAGCAGGGGAAGGTACGGTCCCTTCTGGTTGTCCAGACGGAGGACTGGCTCCAGGAATGTGCACGACAGAAGGTATGAAAGAAGTGGAATGAGGGGCTTGATCCTCATGCCCGAATACTTCTGACTGATCAGTCATGATCGCAGAGAGCGAAAAAAAAGGGGGGTCCGTTTATTATTTCCCACAGACGGCGCCAATTTTGTGAGGGAAAAAATACCGGACGGACACGCGTCAGCAGCAGCTTCTTCCACGTTTTGGTTTACTGGCAGAAGGTAGGAGCGGAGGGTGTGGCACCCTGACCTGTACTCCGATGGTAAAGTCAGTAAGGGTAGAAGATGATGAATAGTAAACGCAAGAACAATCACTGAAAAATACGCAAGACCCTAAAAGCCCTGAACGCGTCTTCTCGGATCTGGGTTTCTGAACAACTGTCTTGTGCACTAAAAATCACGGGGTTTATATAGGGCAAGGTTGGTATGGCCATCGATGACCATGGATGGCCATAGGTGTCCATACCACGTGTCTTTGCACTCATTGCCAAATATCTTGCATATATCTGCCGCCGGTTGCATTACACGTGAGAGCCTCCTATAAGTCCAATCGGACGGGATCGGACGGTACGCAGAAGTGACCAGCATTAAATGCCAAGACAGTGCTTTCGGCACGAAACGACACGTTCGGCACGCTTGTCGGAATTATGGATCGCCTCCTGATCACTTCCTCCTACGAGCCGGTCTCGTTGTCGACTTAAGCTCGGTTACGACGTAGATGCCTTAAAACACAGCACGACATCGTTGTCAGTGAGACAACGGACTCGTTGTTCGCGTAACGACAATTGACGTTGTCAAGAGCACAACGCTCACGTTGTGCTTCAGACAACGAGCTCGTTGTCGAGACCACAACGGAAACGTTGTTCTTCGTGAGAACAAAGATGTCGCAATGCGCACAACGGGATCGTTGTACGTCAGACAACGTGTGACCCTTATATTTTAAGCACGTGGCCCCAACTCGTGAACACGTGTCACTTTCGTGAACAAAACGACAAAAACGAGCTCGTCCCACAACGCTGAGCTGGTACACGAATTTTATCCGTTACAGTTTGTTTCCTTGCTACACATTGCGTCTTGCTAAGATCTTCTTAGGGGTGAGTTGTAACTTGTAACACACCCTAATCTGAGATTGGGGGTAATTGATGATGAACTTGAATGTGATCTCCCACCTTTTTCTTTAATTTGAACACGTGAAACATGAAGTGGATGCGAGACAAGAGCGAGCTTATAGGCCACAAAGCCTATTCGTGCAACCACAGGATAAGGGCCAAAATATTTGGAGGGGGGGAGAGTTTCTGATTCTTCCTTGCTGCAACTGATTTGTTGGCGGTAAGGTTGTAGCTTGAGGTAAACCCAATTTCCAACTAAAAATTTACGCACTGTGCGATGAAGATCTGTCATTCTCTTCATCTGATCTTTACTAGCAACCAAATTCTCTCGAAGGAGCTTCATGATCTGGTCTCTGTCATATAGAGCATCTTCGACAACTTGCACTTGGGTTGTACTAGCTACATAGCTCATTAGATATGTTGGGGGAATGCGCCATACACAATTTGATATGGAGTCATTCCAGTAGAAGAATTGCTGTTAGTGTTAGTATTGTACCATCATTCGACTCGTGAAACCCATTTGATCAATTTTCTTGGTTTTGACCCTACAAAACATTTTAAGTAGTTTTGAGGCATCGATTAACTATTTCCTATTGACCATAATAGCCCCAAATAATCCATACTTTCACAGTAAAACCTGCATTAGATTCCTTTGCAAATAGTTTGTGAGCCTTTAGTATCTCTAGTGCAGTAGGGAGATGCTCCAGATGATTGACCTCGTTCTTGCTATAGATAAGTACATCATCGAAGAACACTAATATGGGCCATTCATCAAACTCTGGAAAGTTGAAGGGGCATTAGTGAGACCAAAAAAGGCTTTACCGGAAATTCGTAATGTCCTTCATGAGTTCGGAATGCAGTCTTAGGAATGTTTTTAGACTGTACTCGGATCTGATAATAACTAGAGCGAAAATCCATTTTGGAGAAGCTGATAGGATCGTGTCTAGCAGTTTGTCCACCACTGGGATTGGGAACTTGTCCTTCATCGTTCCTTGTTGAGTGCGCGATAATCCACACATTTTTCAACTTCCATCCGATTTCTTTACTAGCAACATGGGTGAGGAAGAAGGGCTCTGGCTTGATCTTATGATCCTAGTTTGGAGCATCTCCCAGACCAACCTTTCTATTTTAAATTTCTGATAGTGGGGGTAGCGATAGGGACGTGTATGCTAACCGGTTTGGTCCCATCTTGAAGTGGAATCCTGTGGTCTTGGGGGCAAGAGGGTGGTAATACCACTGGCTCATCGAAGACATCACGGAAATTTTGCAATAATTTCTGCACATGCAGATTTTCCTTTTGCTTTTGTGGGACCCTAAAAAGGTGGAAGAGTTGTAGTTAAATACTTTGTTTATCTGAACGTAATTCCCAACTTTGCCGTCATCAAGAACCGCAAGGATGGATGCAGACTCTCCGAGTATATTGTGAGGAATCCCATCTAGAGTAAACTTCATTGATGGCTTGGAGTAATCCCATAAGATGGGTCCCAACGTTCTCAACCAATGTGCTACTAGAACCACATCACATCCTCCCAAGGACAGTAAGTAGAAATCAGTGGTAATGGGCTGGTCTTGAAGTGAGAGGGTGATTCCATCGCAACTTCCTTGCCCCGATAGTTTCTCACCATTGGTCACCATTACCTAAAATCGCCCATTGGGAATAATAGGTAGTCCAGCCTTCTTAGCAATATCTAGATCAAGGAAGTTCCTGAGTCAATTAGAACCATAGCAACAAAATTTTCCAAATTTTTGAAAAATTCCCAAATTATCCATGAATTTTAGGTGTGTTGAATTGTTCTCCGAATTGTTCGCGAATTTTAGGTTTGGCGAATTATTCGCAGATTTTGTGAATTATTCCCGAATTTCACGAATTATAACCGAATTATTCACGAACTTCATAATAATTTGCTTAATTCGACAAAGTAAATTGTTTATTTTGTATATTATTTAATCAAATTATTGGATATTTTTCTAATCATATTTCTCGAATACCGAATTTTTTCCGAACTTGACCCTTGTTGAATTATTCTTGAACCCCGATTTTGTCACTATGATTAGAACTACCACCTGAAGCCTTTGAATGCTGCCCTTTAGCTGCATAGTTTGAGAAGGAGCATTGGCGATTGCATGTAAAGAAATTTCAGGTACTTGTTCTAGGTCTGGTTCAAAGTTGGGTATTTCAAGAGACTCGCCTTCATCATCTTCGGCGATGGGTTCCCCATTGTCTACTCCATCAGGGAGGTACAACTTCTGAACTTTACAACGATGCCCGGGAGTCCATTTTTTATCACAATTATAGCAGAGACCTCTGTCTCGACGGTCCTTTATCTCACTTTGTGTGAGTCTTTGGAGTGGAGTGAATGGTTTCCTTTTTTCTCCTCCTGAATTTGAGCTAGCCCGAAAGTTGCAGCAATGTGCCAGGTTAGAACATCGTAATGCTTAATCTGATATCATCCTTGAGGCCACTAAGGAAGGAACTTACCATGAAAGAATCTGTTAATCCTTCGGTTTGATTTGCCAGATTTTTGAAATGGGTCTGATATTCGTCAATTGTGAAATTTTGGTGGAGTTTTGTTAGAGCTTCCGCGTAGGGGTGGTTTTTGAACTATGTTGCTTGTGAATAGCTCAAGCTCGGCTCGTTAAAAGCTCGCTCAAGCTTATTTATTTAATAAACAAGCTAAGCCCGAACTAGATTTTCAAGCTCGTTGAATTAACGAGCCAAGCTTGGAAGACGTATCTTGGGTCACCATTTGCTCATAAAGCTGTGTGGGCTAACCAATTTCCCACAAAGGTATCTTTTTTCCTCTTGTCCGTTGGCTTAAACAAAATTCTCACTACGGAGCATTTAAAGAGCAGAGGGTAGAGTATGACAAATCGTTGCTATATGTGCCTGAATAAGGAAGAGTCTGTGAATCACCTGCTCTTGCACTGCTCGATTGTATGTGGGCTTTGGCTTACGTTCCTATCTCAATTAGGAGTGGAGTGGGTCTTCCCTTTCTCCTTTCTGAGTTTCTTATTGGGTTGACTATTGGTGCTGTTGGTGGGGGCTGCGGAAGAAATTTGGACTCTCTTTCTTGGTGCTTAAACTTCTTGATATTATACGTCTTTTATTTTGGTATGTAACGAGTTATGAATGTGTATTTGTGATTATTCATTCCCTAAAGTTTCATCGAAGATTTCCAACATTTCCGTAATATTTCCTTAATTTTTAGAATGTTTCCTTAGACTTGCTTAAACTTCTTCAAAACTTTTCTACTTCCCTAGTTCCGAAGTTTACACCATCACCGAAGTTTAAAACCTTGACTACGAGTCATGTACTGGGAGAGAAGGCTTTGCAACGTAATAAAGATCATGTCCAAGTGAGTAGGAGTTGGGTGCACAAATTATATGATTGTATATAAATTTGGTTATATTTTTTACACATTCTACAACACTTGCCACTTACAAACTATCCAATGTCTTTTAACGTCAAATACATACAATGGGATTTGATCATCATGAGTACGTGCAAAGCAATGTTTTAAAAAGCGTGTGAGGCTTACGCTTCGAGGCCCGCCTCGGGGCGAGGCTTAAGGAAAACGCCTTGAGGCTTAAAACCCCATGAGGCTCACATGAGGCACACGCCTCATGTCTTGAAGCTTGCTTTATGTCTGTGTACGTCTTATACATTAACTAAAATTAGGAACAGAGACTTAAATGTCGTTTTTTTTCTTTCTAAAATTTGTTATTTGTTTCAACTAATTTATATAGAATTTCTTATGTGTACGTGTGCGCCCACATGAACACACACAATGTATACAAATACAAATGTATATATATATACTATAATTTTTCATCAATTTCTTGAATCTTTTTGCCATTTTTCTTATATTATATTTATTTGTTAAAATGAGAGAGCATGAAGCTTTCTTGTGACTTGTGAGGCTTACACTTCACACCTCGTGGCTTACGCCTCACGCATCTTGAGGTCCTAACGCCTCGCCTCACGCCTTAACGTTTTAAAACATTGGTGCAAAGTGCACCTCAAGATCCTAGTGCCTCGCCATAGCATAAACCATAGTTCAAAAAATCGGCGAGTTGACTAAAAACTCAGCCGAATTACTCGACTTGACTGAGTTTCTAGTCGAGTCGCCTCAAAACTCAAATGAGACACTATTCAACGAATTATTTAGGTGACTTGGTCGAGTCGAGTTTCTCGACAAGCCAGGTCGAGGTATGGAAGGATATTTTGTGTTTTTATTTTTTAAAAAACCTAAACTCAAATGTGACTATTTTTGCATCAGATTTTTTTGTTGCTACAAAATCAGCCTACTATGGATCTTGTTAAACCTGATTTTTGGTTGTTTGAGGCTGCAAAACCATCTAACTTTTGGTTCTTTTTACCTAAGTTTTTCAGGTTATTTGTGGTTTGATCTTAGATAAAATGCTAAGAAATTGGTAATTGTCTAATCGGTATATATACACCTATATATTCCGAATTGGACCGAGTTGAGTGTTTTTTTGAGTTTTTCGAGTTACTTGACCCAACTAACTTTCGAGTCGAGTCGAGCCGACTTTTCGGGTTTTTGAATCATGACACAAACATTTGAGTGTATGTGCTCATATGAGAACATATTCTAGAGGGAAGCAATGCTTTATTGACTAGCCTGAAATTTATTACCTATCTAACGTGGGACTAAGTTCTAGAAGGTGATTTTGCAAAACGAGGAAAACACCTATTTCAGCTACCAAGGTTCCAATCACCTTCATTGCATAAACAAGGGGCTTTGGTTGTTTATAAAAAAAATGATTTGAGTGTTTGTTCTAAACTAGAGATTTAAATTTAAATTGAGTCAAAATTAAACAATAAGCCCATATAAAACCGAAGCTGTCAATTGCCTGGTTCCAGTTTGACACATGATGCACTAGCTTGAAGATAAACTATAGCCGTCAAGGCGTCAATTGCCCAAGCCCTACTTTATCAACCTGTTGATGGTTTGAACAGATAAATTGAGCCCTCAATTTTCGGGTCCAACTTTGATTTGGGATTTTGATGGTTGAGTATGGTAGTACATTAGTACTGGGTTTAGAACGCCCTATAGTGTCCCCTATGGTGTCCCTTAAATATATAGGCTTTGCTGCAAAGACTGCCCTTGTGGTCATAGTGTTGAACCTCTGCCTTATAAGTTATAACAAGCAACATTTTTGTAATTGCGAGCTACTCGTAATTTTATAAGCTGCTTATTGAACAGTAAGCGCAATTCATAAGTTTAGGAGTCGTTCAAATAACAATAAACCCTAACATTTTATGAGCAGCTCATAAAATTATGAGTTGTCTACAATTTAAAAACTTTAAGCCTTCATTAACACTAACTTGGATTTTTTTAAGGTGGGGCCACAACCCTAGGACCACAAGGTGGTCCCTTAACTTTATTCCACGTACATGGGTCTGAAATATCGAGTTGCAATAAACGCTGCACCAACATTTCCCTTGGAAGACCTTATTAAGAGGAGGAGATTATCCTAGATTGAGTTTGCCATCTCTTCTAAAAATGGCATGTGCGAAACCCCCTCCCTCTCTCTCTCTCTCTCTCTCTCCCTCCCCCTCTCTCCCTATTTTATTTTTATTTTTTCCTGTTGTTTCCTTGCCATGCATGTTCCTTCCCTTTGTGTTGGTTGAAAGAAATCCGGAAATTGCTGATTTTGATTTTGGTGTTTTAGTATTTTTGTAGTATTTGATAGCATGTGTTGAGATCAGAACTTTCTTTTTTATGCTTTCAATTATCTGTTTTTTCAAGTCATGTGGAGAATTTAGGGCTGTAATGAATTCTTTTGTAGTGCTTTGTTGCTCTTAAATAGTCATGAACTTAGTGTTCCATCTGTACAAAATAATGTGTTCAGTTTACTGGTGATTGTTTGCCATTACGTCTAATATAATTGTGATTGCGGGTTGGGTTGAATGATTGTGATTGGGGAGGAAGATAATGTAAAGATAAGAGAATGAGAGCAAATTGTGTGTTGTTCTATCCACATATTTGTTATTTCAGCTTTTTGAAGAGATCTAATAATTGCTAAGTATACCTTAAGTTCAGTGGTCTATGCATCATGGCAATCATCATGTGTTTCCATAGTATATATTATTTTGATTTCGAGCGGTTAATTAATTTTGAAAAATTCCTTTTTTGTTTCAATTTAGGCTGATCCTGAATTAGAAGCTATCAGACAAAGAAGAATGCAGGAGTTAATGACACAACATGGCGCTGTAAGCGATACCATTATTGTGTTTATATGGAATCTATTGCATCAATGCAGTGCCTTTGCCTTTTTTCTGAGTTTATGCTGACATTACTAAATGAGCTTTATTAATAACTAGGGGAATCAACAAAACCCAGAGCAGCAGAATGCCCAAGAAGATGCCAAAAGGTTGTACATATTATCTACTAATTGGTAGCATTACGGCATGAAGCAATTGGGATAGGATTTTATCTTGCTTTCATGGTTCTTAAAAATTGTCCTCGAGCTGAATTGTTCAACTGAAATTCCAGGGAGGCAGATGAACGGAGGCAAATGATGCTTAGTCAGATTTTGTCGTCTCAAGCACGCGAAAGACGTAAGTTGAAATCCGTGTCTAACTTTGAAACTGCAGTTCTTGATTAGGATGGTTTTTCATGTTTCTTAAGGAAGCTATTCGGTCATTTATTGTCAAGGTGTACATAGTCTTAAGAATTTACTGACTTCTTGCATGACTTGCCAGATATTGTTGTGTATGCTTTGGTTTCTCATGATTTATTTTTCAGCTTGTATTCCATACTCAACTCCTATTACCGATTGGTTAACAATGTAGGCTATTTAACACTCATGGTTTGTGGATGTAAGTTTGATTTACCGAAGCGTGTGCTTAAATTTAATCACCGTCTTTAAGAATATCAATTTGGACATTGTGGCTACTGGCTGTAGATGAAGAAAATGGCTCACCACATGCCACTCTAAGTTGAAAGCAAGTCTACAATCCCTTTTGGTCATCTACTTGTGAATTTTTTTTTTCCATCTCCTAGATACAAAATAAAATAAGCATGACATATAATATTTACAGGACATAGATCAACTCAAAGATGGTAGTAATCTACTTTGCTTGTAGTTATCTGGGAGATTTAGGGAAAGTTGGTAGTGGTATATACCGTGTTGTTAGGAATGACATGGGAGGTGTTGGAAATGAAGTTGTTACAACTTGAGAAAATCCATTCCGATGATAACGGGCATATATAATGACTAAAACCTTACCCAAGGATAAGCACGAGGCTTATAGAAGCAAAACGGGTTTGGTGGAGTCCTCCACATAGGAGCATTTTAATGCTCTTTGACCCATTTGAATTTAGGGGGTTGCTTGGTTTGGAAGACATAACTCGTGCACACTACTCTTTGGGGTTTCTCTTTCTTGTTAGAAAGAAGAAGAAAATCAACATTGTTGGTATTATTGGTCCACCATTGTTGAAAGATTATTTGTACTTCATTTGAGCTCAAACTTTAGGAGGTGATTCTCGGCCACGGAAACTTCAACCCTATAGCGTCAAGTTGTTGATTGGATTCTCCAAAGGTGATTTGGAAGAGGGTTTTTTCAGCCTACTTGGTGAGATCTTTTCATTGTTGCTTTTGTGTTAAAATCCATCTTTATTAGGTGAAGTATTGTAATCTAAGATTAGTGTTTACTCTTGATGTGATTTCATCTTGTGGTGTCCAGATAGAACACTATTTGTAACCCTATTATTTTACATGGTGGAAGTTTATCTACTGGTCTAGGTCCCTTGGTTTTTCTCTTCACATCGAAGGGTTTTCCATGCAAAAATTGTGGTGTGTCCTTTGTCGTTGTTTGCTTTTTTTTTATGTGGATTGTTTTACTTTGATTATTGTTATATCATTTGATTTACACATAGAAGGGAAAGGTGTGTAGGTTTCCCAACAGGTAGTATCATAGCTAGGATCTAATTATTTCGTGTGTAAATCATGAAGGCAAGCACAAGTCGCATGATTAGTTTGAATGAAAGCAATTAGATTATTTGGAAAGCCAAAATTGAAGACTTATTATTGTATTGCAAAGATTTATATGCACCGGTAGAAGGTGATGAGGCCAAACCAAAGGATATGGAAGATGGTGAGTGGAAAAAGCTTGACCGGAAAGCCATTGGCTTTATTCGACAATGGTTAGATGATAGTGTTTTCCATCATGTTTCTATAGGAACCTTGACACACTTACTTAGGAAGAAATTGGAAGGGTTGTATGAAAGAAAGATCGCAGGCAACATGGCTTTCTTAATTCGGAAGCTTGTGAATTTAAAGTACAAAGAGGGTAGTTCTATTGCCAGCATTTGAATGAGATACAAAGTATTGTGAATAAACTTTCCTCTATGAAGATGGTGTTAGATGACGAGTTACAAGCCTTGTTACTACTCTGTTCATTGCCTAACAGTTGGGAGACCTTAATGGTGTCACTTAGTAATTCTGCGTCAGATGAGATTATCACTATGAGCCTAGTAACTAGCAGTTTGTTGAATTAAGAAACACGAAGGAAAGCTTTGGGATCTTCTCAGTTAGAAGCACTTGTCTTTGAAAAACGGGGGAGAAGTAGAAAACCTCAAAACTGTGAAGAATCAAGAGGGATCCAAGTCAAGAAAAGGGATAGAATGTTACTACCATTGTGGAAAGCTGGGACATATGAAGAAAGAATACAGAAAATTCAAAAGAGAGCAAAAGAAAGAAAATGGCGATGAAAAAAGGTACAATTGCAGCTGCCTCTGAGGGAGATTTGATTATTGTTAGTGATGACAGTTATGTTGGCCTCACATGTTATGACACTAATTGGGTTATTGATTCCGGTGCCTCCTTCCTTGTTACTCCACGAAGGGACTTCTTTACATCCTACACACATGGTGACTTTGGTAATATGCTCGGATGGGAAATGAGGGCAAGTCCAATATCATGGGAATGGGAGATGTTTGCTTAGAGAACAACATGGGCTGCAAGTTGGTGCTTAAAGATGTGAGACATGTTCCAGACATTTGCCTAAACTTGATATCAGCAAGAAAATTACATGATGAAGGTTTCAACAATCACTTTGGTGATGGACAGTGGAAGCTCATTAAAGGTTCCTTGGAATGGTGATGGCAAAAGGAAAGAAATGTTGTACTCTCTACATGATGCAAGCAAAGCTAAGCAAGGGTGAGGTGTATGCAATTGAGAAATAAGTTTCTATAGAGTTGTGGCACACAAGGCTAGGTCACATGAGTGAGAAGGGATGCATATTCTCGCCCGAAAGGAGCTTCTACCTGGGATGAAAGGTATTTCTCTTAAGACTTGTGTCCATTGCTTAGTTGGAAAACAACACAGAGTTTCCATTAAAAGAACTCCTACATCGAAAAAAAAATTAATGTCTTGGATTTAATTCACTTTGATATTTGTGGTCCAATAAAAGTTAGAACACTTGGTGGTGCACTTTATTTTGTTACTTTTATTGATGATCACTCTAGAAAAATTTGGACATATGCTCTGAATTCTAAAGACCAAGTGTTAGAAGTCTTCAAGCACTTTCAAGTCCAAGTTGAAAGGGAGACAGGAAAGTCTTTGAAATGTATCCATACTGACAATGGTGGTGAGTACATAAGACCCGTTTTGAGAAATATTGCAGTAGCCAATGAAAGTTAGAACACTTGGTGGTGCGTGCACTTTATTTTGTTACTTTTATTGATGATCACCCTAGAAAGTTTGGACATATGCTCTGAAATCTAAAGACCAAGTGTTACGAGTCTTCAAACACTTTCAAGTCAAAGTTGAAAGGGAGACATGAAAGTCTTTGAAATGCACCCGTACTAACAATGGTGGTGAGTACATAGGACCATTTGAGAAATATTATGGTAGCCATGGCATTCGACACGAGCAGTCAGTTCTTAAGACCCCACAACACAATGGGGTAGTAGAGAGAATGAACTGCACTATTGTGGAAAGAATCAAGTGCATGCTCAAATATACTAAACTACCTAGATCATTTTGGGGTTAGGCAATGAGGACTGCAGTTGATTTGATTAATCTCTCTCCTTCTGCTCCGTTAGATGGTGATGTGCTAGAAAAGTGTGGACCGGAAAAGATGTCTCTTATAAGATCTTGAAGGTGTTTGGTTACAGGGCTTTTGTGCATGTTCCTAAAGATGAGTAGTCCAAGCTTGATGACAAAGCAAAGTAGTGAATCTTCTTAGGTTATGGACATGAAGAATTTGGTTACAAGATATGGGATCTAGTTGGTACGAAGGTGGTTAGAAACAAAGATGTAGTCTTTCTTGAAGATCAAACTATTGAAGACTTTGATAAAGTTGAGAAGCCTGAAGTCTTTGTTGATGATCTTATTGATTTAGATTTATGTCCTCCATCCATGGTGCATGACGACAAGGGAGATGTGCAGGAAAATATTGGTGATGTAGTTGGTAATGATGCTCCTACAATTGATGATGTGGAACCAGAAGAGCAGGTGGAGCATGCCCTTCCAGGTCCACTAGTTTTTTTTTTTTTTTTGATCAGTAAAAACCCAAATATATATAAAAAAGAACAAGGATACATGGAAAGACGGAGGTGCAAACGAAGAGATTATAAGAAAATAAACTCAATGGCACCAGGACACACCATCCTGGTCCACTAGTTGAGGCTCAATTAAGAAGATCCACTAGAGAGCGCCAACCTTCAAGAAAGTATTGTACTATTGAGTATGCGATGTTTATAGACGGGGGAGAACCAAAGAGCTACCAAGAAGGCATTACACATGAGCATAAAGGAGAGTGGTTGAAAGCCATGAAAGAAGAGATGCAGTCCTTACATGAGAACCACACTTATGACTTGGTAAAATTGCCTAAAGGAAAGAAAGCTCTCAAGAATAAATGGATATACAAGTTGAAAGCAGAAGAGAAAAATTCACAACCAAGGTATAAGGCAAGGTTGGTTGTGAAGGGTTTTGGCCAGAAAAAGGGAATTGATTTTGAGGAGATTTTCTCACCCGTGGTGAAGATGTCATCAGTACGGGTTGTCCTTGGTTTAGCTGCAAGCTTGAATTTAGAGATTGAACAACTTGATGTGAAGACAACCTTTCTCCATAATGATTTGGAGGAAGAGATCTATATGGAGCAACCTAAGGGGTTCAAAGTCAAAGGCAAGGATGACTTGGTTTGCAGACTAAAGAAGAGTCTATATGGGCTAAAGTAGGCACCACGACAATGGTACAAGAAGTTTGATTCATTCATGGCTGATCATGGGTACAATAAGACAACTTCAGATCATTTGTTTGTGAAGAGATTTTCAGGTGATGATTTTATCATTCTACTACTTTATGTGGATGACATGTTGATTGTGGGCTAGGATGTTAGTAAGATTGACATATTGAAAAAGGACCTTAGTAAGTCTTTTGCCATGAAGGATTTGGGACCGGCAAGGCAAATACTTGGCATAAAGATTTCCCGTGATAGGAAAAATGGCAAGCTTTGGTTATCATAGGAAAGGTACATTGAAAAGATACTTGAAAGATTTAAAATGGACAAGGCAAAACCTGTCAGCTCTCTACTTGCTAATCATTTCAAACTTAACTCCAAGTAAAGTCCTACAAGTGAAAGAGAAATAGAGATATTTTCCTATGCATTGGTAGTTGGTAGTTTGATGTATGCCATGGTATGCACGAGGCCGGATATAACATATACAGTAGGTGTTGTTAGTAGATTTCTCTCTAATCCTGGTAAAGAACATTGAGATGCAATGAAATGTATTTGCAGATATCTCAAGGGTTCTTCCAAAGTGTGTTTATGTTTTGGGAATGCCAAGCTTGCGCTAGATGGGTACACAGATGCAAACATGGCTGGAGACATTGATTCTAGGAAGTCTACATCAGGATACTTGATCATTTTTGCAGGGGGCAATTTCATGGTAGTCCAAGCTACAAAAATGTATCTACTACTGAGGCTGAATACATAGCGGTGATTGAAGCTTGCAAAGAGATGTTATGAATGAAGAAATTCTTACAAAAATTAGGGCTAAAGCAAGAGAAGTATGTTCTTTATTATGACAGTCAAAGTGCCATCCATTTGAGCAAGAATCTTAGTTTTCATTCAAAATCAAAACATATAGATGTAAGGTACCACTGGATCCGTGATGTGTTGATACCACCAAGGTATTAAACTTTGGTTTCGGTATAAACTTCGGTTGCTAAGGAAGTTGACACGTTTCGAGGAAGTTTAAGGAAGTCTAAGGAAGTTATCTAAAAATTAAAGAAGTCTAGGAAACTTTAAGGAAACATTGGAAATCTAAGATGAAACTTTATAAATTTAATATTTAAGCATAAATACACATCTAGAATTCATTATATTACTGATGCAAACATCTAGTATCAAATGTGAGAATTATATTAAGTGACATGCGTTGTCTGCTTGTCTGAGCTGTAATTTTTTCTTGGTATTTTTCTGGATTGTCAATTTTTTAAAACTATATTTCATCTTCTTTGTCAAGTGAAGGGGTATGTATTCTCTTTATTTTTCAATGATTCTCTATGTTAATTGTTTTGGAAACCTAAAAACCTTATGAATGCACATTGATGTCGATAAATAATTGAAATTCAATTTAGTTTCTAAACCTATTTCATTCTACAATTGATGAGTTCAAGGTTTTTACAATACTAAATAAATATGTGAAGAGGAGGAGATGGGTAGTTAAATAATTTTGAATTTATGAAATACTATTAGGAAATTATTTGATTTTTTTAATATTACTAAAAAGTCATTATGGACATAATATACTAATAACAAGATTATTAGAATAATAAAATTATAATTTATAATAAAGTTAATGCTAACCACACTCTAATAATAAAATTATAATTTATAATAAAGTTAATGCTAACCACACTCTAATAATAAAATTATAATTTATAATAATGTTAAATCTAGCACACTCTCTTTTAAAGTTAATTATATTTATAATAAGATTAATGCTTGGTACACATGTCTTTCCTTATGAAGAAAGTAAGTTTAAAACGAGTGAAACTAGCATTACCCTTTTAAGTTAAAACCCGAAGTCCTTCAATTTACAAATATTTTCTATACACTTCGGTTAACTTCCATTGAAGTTCTATATTTGCTCAATAATTTTTTTCTGTTTCGGTCAAAGTTTACTAGGAAGTCCAGTATTTTTAAAATACTAGTGCATTTCACTTCGGACACTACAGAAGTCAACTCAATTTGGTCAACTTCCGGTGGAATTGAGTCGATTTTTGATACCATGGATACCACTTGTTGGGAAACCCACACACCTTTCCCTTCTATGTGCAAATTAAATGATATAACAATAATCAAAGTAAAGCAATCCACATAAAAAAATAACAAGCAACCACAAAGAACACACCACAATTTTTACGTGTAAAACCCTTCGATGTGAAGGGAAAAACCATGAGACCTAGTCCAGTCGATAAATTTCCGCTATGTAAAATAATAGGGTTACAAATAGTGTTCTATCTAGACACTACTAGATGGAATCACATCAAGAGTAAACACTACTCTTAGATTACAATATTTCGCCTAATAAAAATGGATTTTAACACAACAATGAAAATATCTCACAAAGTAGGCTGAAAAAACCCTCTTCCAAATTACTTTTGGAGAATCCGATCAACAATCCGACGCCATAGGGTTGAAGCTTCTGTGGTCGGGAATCACCTCCTTAAGTTTGAGCTCAAATGAAGTACAAATACCCCTTCAACAATGGTGGACCAATAATACTAACAATGCTGTTTTTCTTCTTCTTTCTCACAAGAAAGAGAAACCTCTAAAGAGTAGTGTGCATGAGTATGTCTTCCAAATGGGTCAAAGAGCATTAAATGCTCCAACAAACTCCACTCAAGTGGGCATGCAAGAGGAGAGAGAGAGAGAGAGAGTATATACAAGGATTTGGGGCCCATCCTCCACTAAGGAGGGAAAACCCAACAGGGGTGGAATTCTGAAGTTTGCTATGGTCCAATGGAGGCTTTTGATCCTAATAGAGCTGAGATAAAGGCACTTCTGTATCTTATTCACTTTTTTAAAGAAAAACGTTTGGGCCATTTAATTAGAGAGAGATTTGACAAATACCATTGTCAAAAGGGGGGAAAAACTTGAGATGAAGATTGAAGAGTGTGAGAAGTAAAAAGGTTGGAATGTCATATTGTTACAAAAATTCATATTAATAAATCTATTTTTACATACATCCACAGATATATGTATTTTCTGTAATATATTACAAGAACTTTATTATTGATAAAAAAAAGTATTAAGGACAAGGCAACTAAAGATAGTTCCCGGTATACAAATAAGGACTGATAATACAATAAAATATTATGCTCCAAGGCATGATTGATCCAAGTGAAGAGACAGGGCTGTTGGCAAGAAGTGCCTACGGAGGATGTTCTCATAATTGCTCCAACCACTTCCAGACTAGCCCTCAGGAATGACGATAGCTTTGCTTCTGTTGTCCTTAAAGAATTCGGCCACTCGAACGTATGCACCCATTGGATGCCTTGTTTTTATCAATGACAAGAGTGCGGTTGTTTGATAATTCAGATCCATTTCTTTTCCCATTTCTCGGATTTCTTCAGTCTTCTGCTAATATATTGACCACCTATTGAATCATCTCTTTCTTTATACAAATTTTGCTGGACCTGTGACTACGCTTCACTAATCTTACTAGCCATTGACAATTCCTAAAGTTTATTCAATGGAAAGCAACTGACGATTTATTAGGATGTAGATTTCTCTCGCAGTTGGGCTGCAAGTTGGAACTAGAGTCCAGGCCTGGACGACCCTTCCATGAGAGAAGCCAAACAAGATGCGCACACCAAAAACAACTACAAATCCCAGATTGGGAGAAAAGGGTGATCTCCCAAATCGCTTTGAAGGACCCACAATCCACCCTGAGCAGAGACGCTATCACACTCACTTAGGATGACTCAACACTGAGGAACAAAAGAACTCGGGAAAACAGAATCCCCTTTGTTCACTGACGGTTGTTAGGATTCTCGATGACCATGAATGAAATCCATTTACTTTGATTTTTTGAGGTTTGCTGAATCTTGCTTATATTTTTTCTTTTTTGATCTTTTTTTCTTTTCTTCTAGCATATCAGTGAAAGACCAAGCAGATGCCATTGCCACTTATGACCGGAATAATAGCAAGAATGAAGAATGTTAGAAACTGAAATGAAATGTCTCAGATCAAAAGACGAACATTAAATCCATAATGATCGATGAAAGCAGATCAAAGTCTACAATCCTGAACCAAAAACCAGATCTGCTGGTGGAAACCCAAACCCACTCTTCCCACGACAACTTTACTCTTGGACAAAATTCAGACCTTGAACTCTACCTAGCTTGAACTCATCGGATACTAGCTCCATTCCTCTGGCGATGAAAAAGATCATTGAAAGCCCAAAGGATACTAACAACAACAGTGCAGCAACTTAGCTTAGGTAGCATGGTAAAATCACATTTAGAATCACAATTGGAACTTAACTTGGGAATACACTTTCTGAATACACCTAAAGTGGCTGATCATTAGAATTTTATCTCACTTTTTTTTTCCTAATATAGTTCAATTTAAAATTTTCCCCTTATTGATGTATGATATTCATAGAAATCGCTTGATTTACTCGGAAAGTTCACTGATAATAGAATGAATCGCTCAATGAAAACGCCTTCCGGATTCGAAATCCAAACTATTCGTTGATATCCTGTGGAATGTGAACTTTTTCGAGCTGTGACGTAAGGATACACCATAAAACATCTACCTCATTTTAAATATCTACTAAATCTAATATTCCACACTATCTTGCCTCCAATTCTCTTGAAACATCCCCAAATTGCCTATTTTCGATAGTGTTGATATGTACAAGGACAAATTTTATTTACAAAAGCCGTTATCAATTAGGAGTTGTGCATGTAGGTTATTTCGAAAAAGAGAGTAAGAGGTTATCTAAAAGTCTGGAACAGAAACATCTTCTTTGGGTGCTATGTTGCGCAGATTCTTTAAAACATGCGTCTCGAAACACGTGGACACGGACACGGACACGGACACGGACACGGACACGGACACGGACACGGACACGGACACGGACACGGACACGAACACGAACACGAACACGAACACGAACACGAACACTTTGACTCATATTTATAAGAACCCGTGCATTTTGGATTCAGATGGACACACACATGCTTGATACCCATAAACTTTTAATGTTTATTATACAAGAAAGGCTTATAATTGTATATAATTAGCATATAATTTAGCAATTTTTTTTCTAACTAATCAGAAAAGAGAAGCCGGTAGGGAAAGAGGAGAAATACTATTGTTTGTTTTAAAAAAACCAGAGAGAGAGTATGAGGAATTATCGATTCCTATGAGAGAGAGAGAGAGAGAGAGAGAGAGAGAGAGAGAGGTCAACAAGCTAAATTTGGGATACCTCTTTTAAATTAGTTATCTTTGAGATTAGTATTAACATTTGAAATTAATATATGTTCATTACCTCATTAGTAACAAAATCTTCTTTTATATTAGTCATCTTTGAGATTAGTATTAACATTTGAAATTAATATATGTTCATTACCTAATTAGTTCATTTACTTTAATTCATGCCTTATTTATATTATTTGATCTACAGTTTATAATACATTACTCTTTTTATGGAATTTAATATATTACTTAGTGCTATTTGTAATAAGTTTGGTTTAATTTTTAATTTTGTATAGTATTATTATTCATATAGCATTTAAAGTATAATAATTTTTAAAATGAAAAAAATAAAATATACTTGTGTCGGATATTATTTTTTGGGGTTTGTTGTGTTTGACACCTCGTTTCCGAGTCCACAAATGAAGACCTTGGAAGAAAAAGGATCTCGAGGGAAGGGTTGTGTTAACTCGAAGAGAAACTTAAGGTTACAATGCTATTTCAACAAAGATGAAATTTGAAGAACTCTAATTGAAAGCAATGCCTTTTAACTCGAGGGAATCAATTTCTGTCTAGTTGCGGAGATTGATGCAGAATAGGACCGTTGACCTAGGGTTAAGTATTTATGCATTTTGACATGATTTGTATTATATTAGCAATTAGAAGACATCTTCAAATTTAGATTATTATTAAACTCAAGCATAAAAAAATTAAACTCAAGCATTTATGCATTTTGACATGGGTTTCTAATTTAAGAATTCTCTTTGTTCAGAACTCTAGTTGTTTGGGTTAAAGGTTCTTTCTCCAGGATTTGCTTTGTGGCAGTATATCTTTAGTTGCTTGTGATTTCTTTTGAGTTGGTTTAGACGAGGAAGTTGGACTGCCTTTTTTCTACTTGGTCTATCAACATGTAATACTTTCTGTATGATTGCCCTCAAGCTTCTTTCCTCTACTGCTGTGATGTTATCTAAATAGTTGCTCGGATTGCTTTGGTAAAGCCTGAGAAGGCAAGAGGAGTCGAGGATGTTGTACTGAGAGCAGCTCAAATGGGTCAGATAGTTGAGAAGGTAAGGCAGAACTTTTAATGTACTTTGATGCACACCTATCTGGTGCATCTTATCTCTCTCCATGGAGGTGAGTCTAAAGTACAGAACACATACATGCTTTTGTTGATGTTTGTGATTTATCTTTCATTCGCAGGTATCTGAAGAGCGACTTATATCTTTGCTGGAACAGATAAACAACCAAACTACTAAACAGACCAAAGTAACGGTATGTCATATTGCCGTTTCTTTACGTCCTTTACATTTCACCTGCAAGCCTTACTTTCTCACACATCCATTCTCTTTTAATGCTCTAATTACTCAGATCCAGAGGCGTCGGAGTGTTCTTGATGATGATGATTAGCTCTGCTTTTGGAATTATCGCTTCAGATTTGATGATGCAACCATGTTCCCGCTACGACCAAAAAATAGGTCTTTTCATTTTTCTTTTATGTCTGCAACAGTTTGCGTAAAAGTGGTACGTTTGACACATATTGCATTCGCTGTGACATTCTATTGTACTAGATTCATCAGTATGTTATGTACTCGTAAACTTGTCAGACTGCATTCCAACTTCCAAGTCAGAGATGACAATGTAATTTTGTGAAATGTATTTTGGGAGGAAGAGCTATCCATTGGTTCTTATATACTAGGTAGCGGTGAATCCTCAATGGTAAGTCTGACTCCACTGAGGTTCTTCAGGAAATTTAGTTGCAAGTAGGTGATATGGCTTATCATCTCGTTGATATGGATTGTGCAAGTGAGAAGGACACCATCTGGAATGAGCATAACCTAAAACAGATTGATTACAGGACCTTTAACTTTCAGATCTGCAGGTTAAACTTGGACATTGATATTTTTAAGGTTAATGTTGCAAAAAAAAATAAAAATACATGAGCTGGAATTAGATGTGTGATTGTCATTTGATTTTAATTTGGTACTTCTTGCCATGTGTTTACTTGACTGTAATTGGGGAGTTCAGACCAATGCGTTTACTCAGGTGGCCTAAAAAAAGGCTTTTAAATGTCTTAAAATCCCTATCTGGCCTATAAAAAAACACTTTTAAATATCCCAAAATTCTTCTAGGGGCCTTCAAAGCTCTCATTACACATCTTTAATTTTTTTTTTCAATTTAAACAAGTGTCATAAATATATATTATTTATTGTATAATATAATAATAATTATTTTGGACATAACCAAGAAAAAGAAGGAATAAAGAAGAAAGGAGAAGGGGTCTAACTTCTTTCTCTTCCTTCCCCTTGTTTGGCAGTTACAGTTGATTGTCAGATTGTTTTTGCAGTTGTTTTTATTCATTCTCTCACTCTTGTTTGGCAATCATTGTAGTCTTTTTTTAATTATTTCTCAGTCACTCCCCATTTCCATAGCCACTGTAAACCCTTTTTTTTTTATAAATATATATTTTTTAAAAATTTCACATACATGAAATCCCTCTTTATTATTTTTAGAACTGTTTTTAATGATAATTTTATCAAAGTGCATCTTGACCAGTACAGGTAGCTCAGTTGGTCCGGGTCTTGGAAGAGATTTGTAAGGTCTCGAGTTCAATGTTTCCCGGACTTGCTTGATGCATGTGGTTTGCCGGTGATTGGATGCATCCGTAGAGACTAGTCCGTCCTTATTAGGTTTGGGACACACATAGTTACTTAAAAAAAAGAATCTTGACAATTGAGATTTTATCATTTAGGATTCTTCATCAGAGAAGAGAAAGGAAATTGCAATGCTATGTCTACTTTCCGGACTCTCCCCTACTTTTTTTGCAAGAAAATAAAATAGTATGATACTTTTTTGTGGGTCTCATTACATTTGTTTTGTCTTTTTCTTTAAAATTAGTAAAGAGAACCAGAGAGTGAACGACCTGGGTAAGAGGGTTCTCCGGAATACAAACATATACATCTCATATTGAGGGGACAGTTGTAAAGAGTTCATGTGATGCCACGAGTTCCTCATGCGTCCATGTGTGGTCTGTCACCTGATAATCATGTGAATAAGCTTACCTAGTAAATCTGTTGGTTTGACTTTAATGCCATATATGTATCCTCACTTGATTAATCAAAATAAATAGTATTTTATTGATCTCTACATTATCAGACAACCACGCCTTTCTTGATTTGGATAGTTGATCCTTGTTTCCAAACACTTCCCTATTATTCCAAGAGAGTTGAATTACTTTTGGACCCACTATTCTCGATTAGGATTAATTGATACATGGATCCAAACACTTCTCTACTGTTCTCTCTTCTCTTCTCTTTTCTTTTCCTCTGTTCCAAACTATATGGAGACAGTTACAACTACCAGTAAACATGAATGAATGACCGTTACAGGCACTACTAAGTGGATGTGTTCCTCATTTGACCCTTAGATGAATTATACATGCAAACAGCATTATAGATTGACTTGTAGTTGCACTTTATTGGTTCTTTTACCTAAAAGAAGAAAAGAAATATGATCTCAACAACCTCCTCCCATCTCCACAACCAGAAGTTAGCAAAACTTGAAAATTTATTTCATATCATGTAACAAAGACCCACCATGGATGATGAGCTTCTGCTCTCCAAGAAAATAGCAGTAGAAGAGTCTACCCAACCAAATTCGAAGAGACAGTTCTCCTCTTCTGGTTTCCTCGACCTCGGCCCCTCTTGGCGTCAATCGCACGGCCAACTTCTCACCTCAGAAGCCGCAATTCCGATCATCTCCCCATCGTTCACGAATCCCAGTTCTTCATTTGTGAACCTTATAGCCAATTTGAACAAGAAAAAGAAAATTACACGCCGGTCACACTCCGCTCCTTCCCTAATCACAGACATCAGAGAGGCCTCTTTCAGTACTCTAGACCAAAGTCCGAACCTCCGAACCACCCCTTCCATCGTTCAACTAGCCTTCGTCGGAGTCATATTATATATAGTGACTGGTATAGTAATTTTTATGGTGAGAAGTGGAAGTTTCAAAGGTCACACCACTTTGAGACCAGTAGATGCATTATATTTCACTGTAGTGACTCTTTGCACTATTGGGTATGGCGACATTGTCCCGGACACTACCTTTACCAAGATATTTACGTGCGGGTTCATCCTAGTCGGTTTTGGATTCATCGATATCTTGCTCAATGGATTGGTGACTTATGTTTTAGATAGGCAAGAAGCTGTGCTTTTGAGCGCCGTGGATGAGAATCGGTTTAACGCAATGTTCCGAACATATATGATAGATACTGAGAAGGGAAGAATGAGAATAAGGATGAAGGTGGGCTTGGCACTGGCAGTTGTGGTCGGTTGCATCGCTATAGGGACGATCATGGTGCACATCTTGGAGGAAATGAGTTGGGCAGATAGTTTCTATCTGTCTGTTACTTCTGTGACTACAGTAGGTTATGGAGATTACGCCTTCAAGACGCTAAAGGGAAGGTGCTTCGCGATTGTCTGGTTATTAGTAAGCACACTGGCTGTTGCCCGGGCTTTTCTGTACTTGACTGAGCTTAGGATTGACAAGAGAAATCGCAATATTGCGAAATGGGTTCTTCAGAAAAAGATGACCTTAGGTGATCTGGTGGCCGCGGACCTCGACAATGATGGATCCATAAGGTATGTTTAATTATCCTAAGATGCTAATTGAATTCTAGTAGACTTAAAGCAGTTGTGTTCTTCTATAAACAACTGGTTGCAGAAGCTTGTTTAGCATAGCTATCTATTACAAGTAATTACAAGTTTACAATTACAAGTGAAGCAAAACAAAACAAGTAGATCTTCTCTATCAGAAATCAATCAGATTAGATGATTGTAACCATCCATCCTATTGCATTGAAATGGGTAGTCTGAAAAAATGGAAATCGATTCGCCAATTAATTAGGTTTTTGACATGATAGATCACCAAGGTATAGGACCCATGAAGTAATGGGTGCCCTGTTTTGAAGATGTCATGATGATTATTAACAGCTAATTAAGATGTTATATTCAATCCTACAACTGGAGTTTATTAAATTATTTAATAATCTTTCTAAATAAGAAAAGAACAAGAAACTAGACATTGTAATCTGTAGCATATAAGAAAGCTCACATCACACATTTGTTTAACTAGACTATCTGTTTAAAATAGATGTCCAAAAAAAAAAAAAAAAAGGTAGGGGTGTATTTTCAAGCTGAGCTGGCTCGTCGGTTCGGTTGCTGAAGTTTTTGGCTCGAATGCTTTTATCCAAACTTGAAACTGTGGTCAACCGAGCTTGACCTAGGCCTCTTTTGATTCGACTTGAAGCTTGGCTCGATTGAGGCTCGGCTCGAACTCGGTTCAACTTGAATATTATAATATCTGTTAATAAAATAATGATAATAAAAATAAATATCACGTATAATAATAATAATAATAATAATAATAATAATTATTATTAATATTATAAAATATTTTTTTAAATGAATAAAGCTCGAACCAAGCCATTCTGTTCGAACCAAGCTTTAATCCTAATTTTTCAAGCTCAAGCTTGAATGCCCTAGATGTAGGAATGGCAGAAATAAGTTCCACTTATATTTTTCCATTGTATAAGAAAATGGGAGATAATCTCCTTTAAAGCCTAATGCTATGTTTGGTTGCCGAGAAAATAGGTAAAAATATGGAAAAGAAAAGAAAATTTCATATTTCTAATACAATTCTTAGCTGTGTTTTGCCTAATTTTCTTTTCTTTTCCATGTTTTCACTAATTTTCTTAGCAACCAAACATAGGGTAAAGGGGCTATGTGGGAGTCGAGTACCATTTGGTCCATGAGCCAATATATGCCTGTTATGAGACGTTGACAAATACAAGGTGGGTTAGGTGTTTAACCCATTGTGGAGAAATCATATCCATGAAAAAATATCCACACCTTCTCCATTCATTTGTTGATATAGTTGTAATTGACATTCATAGATTTACAAAGGAGTATAAGAAAGTAACATGCATTGTTTTTTTATCAAAGAAATAAAAAGTATTGCGTTTTTATTAAGTTTGACGCCCATCTAATGCTTAAAGTCATTATAATTCTCCAAAAAAGTAAAAAATATTTTAAATAATAATAATAATAATAATATATTATTATTATTATTATTATTATGTACCATATGCGTGACGCCTATGCACGCTTTGAACGACACATGACACTCATTTAGATAAAAAAAAAAGCTAATGTAGGTCTCCATTCCCTAACACTAGGCAAAAAATCAATCCGATTAGAGATGCCTAGACCGTCGAATTAGATGGCAAAAACATTCATCATTAACACTAATTGGCTAAAATTAACTCTTAGGGTTAATATGACCCAACTTAGCTATGGTTTCCATCATCTGATTAGACAGCCTAGACATTTTCAATTGGACTGTTTTTTTATCACATGTCGGGGAAAAAAAACCGTAACATGCATTTTATTTTGTAGCCTCACAAGAGTGTTGCGTGTTGCTCAAACACATGATGCGTAGTGTTAGGGAATAGGGACCTGCACATGATGTGTAGGCAATGTTGCATATATATTACACATATTATCCAACATCATATATAATGTTATATATGCCAATATTCATTAAGATTAGTGAACTTAGACCATCTCTAATGGTAAGTAACAAATGGAGATAGCAAATGTGTCATTTGCTACTCCATATACATATTTGGTACTTCTATTTACTACTTTTCAAAGTTGTCACTCAAAGGATAAGTAGTAAATTATATTATTTTATTATTATTTTTATCATTTACCTATTATGATTGTTTATGCACGTTTATGACCGTTTCAGTACGTTAATTGTTGTTTATGACCGTTTATTGCCGTTTATGACCGTTACAATTCAAAATTTGAATTTTCGATTCTTTTCTTTATAAATTCAACAACTTCGTCACTCATTCTCACACACACTTCTCATTTTCACCAACTTCTCAACTTCATAATCTCTACTTCGGATGAATCTACTTTTCTCTGACTCCTACCCTACCCCCGCCCCCGACTATGAATTTGAGATGTTGGTTGTACTTGCTCTACGACAAGAATAATTTGATGCAGAGAGAAGAACGAGACCACATTACAGTTCCATTCAAGGTCACACGACTATTCGACGTGATTGAGTTCAAGGCCACGAAATACTCTATAACGACTATTTTTCTGAATGTACTCTTCTATTCAAATCCGAAGGAGGTTTCGAATGAGCCGGCCACTTTTTCTTCAAATACAATTTGTAGTAGAGGCTCATGACCCGTACTTTGTCCTAAAAAGAGATGCAGTTGGACACCTTGGTTTGTCATCTCTTCAAAATGTCACTGTTGTAATGAGGATGTTTGCGTATGGAGTCGCGACAGATGCTATGGACGATTATGTGAGGATTGATGAAAGTACTTCAATCAAAAGTCTAAGAAGGTTTGTTAGGACAGTGGTTGAAGTTTTTGGTGAGGAGTATTTGAGATCACCAAACCACAACGATATTTCTAGAGTATTGCTAGCTCAAGGTGAGGCCCGTGGGTTTCCTGAGATGTTGGAAAGTATCAATTGCATGCATTGGAAGTGGAAGAATTATCCTGCTGCATTGAAAAGTTAGTATGAAAGAGGAGGCTACCATGATCCATCAATTATTCTTGAAGTCGTGGCTTCCTATGATCTTTGGATCATTCTTGTGCATGCCATCTGTACTGGTGTTGAGCCATGTCGTCAAAAGAAGAATGTCTTTTTGTACGTTAAAGCTGACACCTCGTTTTTTTTTTGGTGCTTACCGACAGGATGCTAGATTGAGAGGAAAATTGAGAATCCATGTCGAAATTAATTTTTTTTTTTAAATACTAATAAGTCAACAAAGGAAAGAAGTGGGATATAAATATGGTTGGCCTTGGCTTTTTATAGCCATTGACACTCAAATCGCACTAGTCGTTGGCATAGTGCATTCATACAAAGAAAAATAACCATTGGGGAAAGAGCTAGAGTCTGGTGTATATAGCCATTGACATGAAACTCTATGGGCCCACTTATTTTTATAATAAAAAAACATTTGTTGTATGGTTCAATATACGACAAATTTGCCATGAAACCATCTCGGTAGCAAATTTGGTCGCACAATTGCCATATCCCTTAGAATTGATTTTAGATGATGTGGCACAGCAAATCGGAATTGCTACCTGGCTTGCCATGCCCCTTGGAGATGGTCTTAGTAACATTCACTAGTCCTTTTTTTACCCCTATATATGTATCATATTTTTTTATAGGGTACAAACAATTAAATGGATGAGATAAAAAAAAATACAAGAAGAGTTAAAATGTATTTTTTGTCTCATGCATTTAATAATTAGTCCCTTATAAAAATCTTAATTATTTGCTAATTTTAGTAAATTATGTAATTAATATAAAGGTAAAAACATCTTGCGAAGGTTACTAAAATACACTAAGCAACGCACACAATATATATGTGTGTGTGTGTGTTTGTATCTTCATCGTTCTCATCGTCTTATCCCAACAATTTGAGGTTGGGAAACATGAACCCTATTCAACCATTTCATTTTACTAAAACTGGTGTGAACATTTTTTTAAAAACAAATTACAAAATTATAATGAGTTAGAAATAATATGTGAAATAATTATTTCATGAGGAGATCTATATATTAGGGAGATGCAGAGTAGTCGGGAAGTTATAACATGTGAAAAGTTTTTTATTTTTTTTTGAGTTCTTGTCAAGCAGGAAACTTTCAAATTATGGATTTCTAAATACTCAACCATTGTATCAACACTTGCAGAGGGATAAAGAGGGTAGTTAAGAGAGGTATTTATGAGTCCCAATTAAGTGGAGTTGAGACTTGGGAAGAGAGATGAGGTCTTTGTTGAGTAGAAGAATCTATTGGGGCATAGGAGAGAGTTAATAGTGGAGAGAGAAAATGAGAAGTTAAGAGAGGGTATTTATGGCTCCCATTATGTGATGATGTGACATCACAAATCTTAAAATGGAGATCAAAGAGGATGCCACCTAGGCATCCTATTTCTATAGTATATAGTATATTCTAAACACTCAACCATTGTATCAACACATGCCAAGGGATAGAGAGGGTATGGTATTTATGAGTCCCACTTAAGTGGAGTTGGGACTTGGGGAGAGAGAGGAGGTCTTTGTTGAGTAGAAGAATCAGTTGGGGCATGAGAGAAAGTTAATAATGGAGAGAGAAAATGGGAAGTTAAGAGAGGGTATTTATGGCTCCTGGCTCCTACTATGTGATGATGTGGCTTCACAAATCTTAAAATGGAGATCAAAGAGGATGCCACCCCTAGGCATCCTATTTCTATAGTATATATATATATAGCTTCGGTTAAGTCGTGTGTTAACATATTCTTTCTCACTAACTTCATCTACATCATTTTTAGTATTCCGATTTTATTTTATTTTCATATTGCACAAATTTACTTTTTACTGGTGTTGTTAGTGGTTTTCACTGAACATGTCCAAACAATCTCAATCGTCTCGATCTATTTTATCACATACTGGAGCTACTCTCAGATTTTCTCAAATACGCTTATTTCTGAACTTACCTTTTCTGATCTTGCTACTTGTTTATATCATTATCCTCATCTCAATTGTATTAATTCTATTAATATGTTACTTTTTAGTAGCCCAATATTGTGCTCTATAAACAATACATGATCTTATCAATGTTATAAAAAATTTCTTCTAGTTTGATCAAGTTGTTTCTTAAATATAGCACTTCGGATGTACTTCTCCACTCTAGCCATCAACTCTAATTTAATGGGCAATATCATTTTCAATCCCTTCTTCATTAGGAATACTTAAGTCAAGACATAGGAACTGGCTAGTTTCGGAATATTTCTTGGTCATTTATCTCACCAACTTTCTCCACCTTATTTGTGTTCTTATTAAAGTTGCATTTCATATATTTTGGCTTGGTTCAACTTATTTTTAAATCCTTAAATTTCAAGGTATCTCACTTCATTTATAGTTATTCGTTTAGCCCTTCTTTGGTTTCATCCATTAATACATCAACACCTGCAAATAACATACACTAAGATACCTCACTTTGAATATGAGCTATATATTCATCCGTATCCAATAGAAAAAGATATGGACTCATAGTTGATCCTATAATATAACTTTGTTATCATGGAAAACTTTTTTGTCTCATCACCAATTGTTCTCACAATAGATACCACTCTCTCATATGTGTCCTTAGTGATATCAATATTTTATTGAAACTTGTTTCTTCTCAAAAACCCATCATATTTATTCTCTGGAGACTATCATCAATACTCTCTCCATAACTTTATAATATAACTCTTAAGTTTTATCCTACAATAGTAAGTACAACTTTAGATATATTCTTTACGCCCCACAACACTTTTCTACGCTTTCGGCATTCTCCTTGTCTTCAAAATAATATTAAATAATTTTATAAGATAAGATAGGCTAAATTATCATATACATTTTCACACGATCTATTGAAATATCATTTGGTCCCTAAGCCTTTGCTATCTTTATTCTTTATTACAATAAGAGCTTTTTTCATTATATTATCCTAATTCTTTGAAAATAACAATTATCTCTAGTCTCCACTCAGTCAGTGTCTCCGCCCGTCTAAGAGCTTGTGTCTAGTTTTCATTTATTAACTAGAAAACATCATCAATATCTTTTCTTAATTTCTTCATCATTCACCGGTACTCTTTCATCATCACTCTTAATTAATACATCTAACATGACCCATGTCTCTATTTTTTATCTCCTTAAATCTTGAAAGTTCATTTACATTATTTTTATCATATCTTGTGCTTAATTTATAATATAATATAAATTATCATATGCCTTAAATTTATCTCAACTTATTATTTTCTCAGCTTCTCTTTTGATATTTTGCATTTTCTTAGATTCTTCACATTTATATTTCTTTATCAAGTCTTGTAGTATGGTCTTTTTTCTATAATGATTTTTTGAAACATTATCACTCAACCAACACGTTTTTTTTTATAGGTATGAGACACATGCTTAGGCCGCAACCCCGGTTAGCAAGTCAGTATCTGTTCTAAGTTAAAGGCGGGTGGAGAGTGCAACCCACTCTCACCCTCTCGGGAATGGAACCCGGAACCTCTTTCCTAAGGAAGTCCTAAGGAAGAGATACACCTACCACTGGGCTATTCCCAAGGTGTAACCAACACGTTTCATTATGTAATTGATTTTTATTTTAGATTCTCATAAAAACTTCTTTTCCCAATTTTTTAATGTAATTTATCATATCAACCCACATTTTTGTAGTCTATGTTCTTAAGTTATATGTTACTTCTTTTATTAATATATTCCTAACTTTATATTTCGTTAGATTCAACCAACTTACCTTGACTCATTTTATTTCGTTCATTCTCGTCCAACTCTTAATACATATTCTTCCAAAATTTCAGCTTAAGCTTGCCTTGTACTATTTTGATTGACATCAACCTATCACCTAATTTCTTAATTATTACAATATAAAGATTGATGTTTATATACTGATATTCAAACTCTATTCCTATAAATTCTCTTACATGAGTGTAAATATTGTACCAAATCATTTATCTCCGATGCTTTATCCACTTTTCACTTAGTGGTAGTATATCCTTTGCTTTGGGGGAGGTACAAGGTTCCATTCCCGAGAGGGTGGGAGTTTGTATATACTCTCCACCCGCTCACTAACTGAACAGATACTAACACCTAATCGGAGTTGCGGCCTAAACCGTATATCTCGAACCAAAAAAAAAAAACTTAGTCTCTTAGACACATTATATTAATTTTCATTATATCCACCAATTTCTAAGTGGCAAGACAAATCTTACTTTCCTGAATCAGCTGTTGTAAATGCACTCATCTAATCTAATTTGACGTGAGAACCCTTATCTACTTCTCACTACAACATGGTATTGTTGTAATAAGTTAATTCTAGGAATGCCTTAGCTAATAAACCCTTGTTGACTTCTCACAACAATCGAGTGTTACTGCAACATTCATTTTATTGGGTGATTAGTGATTGATGCGATGAGACTATTATTATTATTTGCACACAAATACTTGTTACATTATACATCAAATTTAGAAGAGAAAGGTTAGTCATATTTTGACAATTCTAAAAAAATTTAATAAAATTTCATGCATGTTATTGCTTTAATCCTTTGCTTTTATAATTATTATAGTTGTAAAAAAAAATTGATTAAAGCAATAACAAGTATGATAGTAACATGGTTAGCATTTCCAATATTTAAAATTAGGGAATGCTAGCCTCAATTTCTCTCTTCTTCACTTTTTTTTAGAGGAATGACACATGTCTTCATTCTTCTCTACTTCCTTCACAGTTAATTAAATATTTAAATAAAGAATATATACAAAATTTAACCCCCCTTTAAGTATCCGGCAGAGTGAATTCAAATAGTAATTTAACTATATGTTATAATTGGATACAAATTCAGATATTGATATATCCGATTTGAAAAATATCCGACCAATTATATAATGTATTACTATTACTTTTAATAATATATTATTAGTTTTCAAGATTAAAATAACTTTATAAATATGTATTTTTTTTACAAACTATAGATATTAAATTAGTATTTAATGTAGATGGAGATAAAGTAGTAATTAACCAAAAAATATATTAATTTATTATTTTTTAATTATATATTTTTTCTTAAACATTTTGTAATATTTTTTAAAAGTAATTGAACAATTCAAATAATTGAATTGGAGTTTGCAAATAACATCTTTCACAGAGCACATAGGATATTTATTCGAATTCATATAGTTAATTCGAATATACCATTATCCGCCCTGAATTTGCTTCAGACCTCTAACTCCGGCTAGACACTTTAAAATTTGTAGTCATGTTAAATTATAAATGTAAGGGTTAGTAATCTTAATCACAGTTAAGGGGCATTTAAAAAGGGACACGTGTTGATCTGTGAGACGTAATTGGACTTCAAGAGTCCGGTTATAACTGTAGAGAATTCCAAGTCCATTTTCTAATCTTACACTAAACACAACCTAAAACCACCCAGAACTCTGATTCACCCGGTTTATGTTGTTTCCCGGCCATATTAAAGCGGTTTCCCAATCATATCAGAGGGAGAAAAAACCACTTCCTTAACCCTAACCCTAAATTCTTCTCTCTCCCACCGAAACCCTAAATCTTAGTTCACGCTCCCATGGACCAAAACCTCCAGTTCAGGACATGATCATCTCTTAGTTTCTTGCTCTCGGAATTGACAACAACGATTTAATGAGGTATGTGGTGTTGTCTTTCAGATTTTTCATCCTACAGTTGTTTTAATTTCGGTCATTGTAAGCAAATAACTGGGCAGGAGAGTTCATGAACAGATATCTAGATGTTTAGGAGCTTGCCTAATTCCTTTTGTTTAATTCAAATTTTCTTTTGATGTTCTTGCTCAATCCACTGGAGATGTGGGTTTGATAACAGTCTAGCCTGTATTTAGCTTCAGTTTTTGATTTTTCAAAGACTCAATTTCGTTAATCGGGCTTGTACATTCTCCACTTCTACAAGATAATAATGGATTGCAATTTGAAGGGAAGACACCTGAACTTCCAATTGTGGAATAGGTTTCGCGTTGTAAACAAGAGAATATGAAATGGCTTGGGACATAGGAGATAATGCTCATACAATACTTGTTATTTTTGGGAATTGTACTTTTTAAGAGTTTGTAGAGTGTCTTGTTCATGGTAATAAATAAATCGGGCAGAAACCGTTACAAAATGGTTATTATCTAAAGGTTTTGGTAATACCCAAATCGATACAATCTACATTAAGTGTAGCTTAATGACCTTTACAAAACGTTTGACACTATATTACATACCATGAGTTGTTAAAAACCCATTTTATCTCAATTCTTTTGAAATTTTCATTTTCTTTCCCTTCTCAAGCCAAATATAATGACTCCATCTTTTTTTTTTTTTGCATCATTAGCAAAATCTATGCTAGAAATCAATGATTTGAATCCTCACAAAACACTTTTAGAAAGAAAAAAAAACAGTTTGGGACTTTTTTATTAGGTAAGATTCTCAAAGTTTTTCAATCATTGTTTGTTATTTAATTCATATTACCAAGTTTAGGACATAGATTCAATGATTTTTAATGAAATCAATGAATCTATGATGATTAGGATTATGCATTTACATTTTAATCTCATCTTGTATTCATTATAATACTTTAGTCTTTTCATGCATAATATGCATTTGTTTTGGTTTATTTATGAAATTTAAATGTTTACTTAAATTTACATTTTTTTCAAAATTTTGTATGTACTAAACAGTGGTGGCGATGCGGGTTCTGATTATAACGGCTGAAATCGTTACATTACACCGTCATGTAAAGGTTTCAGTCAGATCTGTTACGCACGCTGAAACTGTTACTTAAAACCTTGTTCTTGTTGCAAGCCTCTACCAACCCATTACCACAATTGAAAGCAAATGCGAATAGTGCTTTATTAAAACAATTCATCCCTCTAGTTGTGGAAGGAGTAGAGATCCACAAATACAATTTTAGGTCTTGAAGTGGTAAATGTTACAGTGCAGATATAATCCAAACTTATAGTATGTAAAAACTCTGACAACCTCCATGGCACAACTTTAACCATTATGATAATTGGTCAATAGCAGCATATAAACACATCCTTTTTTTGGTACAACAAGGGTTCACAAGAGAAGAGAGTGCTAAAGAAATACCACACAGTCATTAAAGTGAATACATCCCCAAACTATCATAATCCCTCATATTAAAGCACCATGCTGTGAGAAGTTGTCGGCTCCTCGAACAAACCTGGTCATGCGAAGAGGCAATCCCATAAAAAAACTCGATGGTTCCTCTCCTTGCATATTGACAATCCAATTGCCCCCGAAGCATAGTAGCAAAATTATCCGAATTATTCCCAAACCCCGACTTTATCACTATGCCCAGAAGTAGAGACCACAACATTGACAGTGAAACCTCATACTTACTTGTGAGTCAACAAGATAAAAAGTACTGAAAGGAGCAAGGCAAGGTCCAAATGACCCTAATTGCAAGAGGAAGTGATTCCAGATTCTTGAAGCAAAAATGCAGTACAAAAACAAATGATTTATGGATTCCCCCGCTTCAAAGCACATAAAACAACGGTTAACCATCGTCTCTCCTATTATTCAAATGATCACATGTGAAGATCTTATCTAGATAAGCTATCCAGAGGAAGAATGATACCTTTGATGAAACCCCGGGGTTCCAAACAACCCTATTAGAAGATGGGAGACTAGATTTGACAAAAAAAAGCCTGGAAAAGGAATCTCACTAAGAATTAACATTTGTTGTCCTTATACCATAATCGAAGATCCCTAATAAGGAGGTGAGGGGAAGACATGTTCAGCTGGTTCAAGAGACAATAAGTCTCATATCTCCCAATCATTAAGATTATGTCTCAATATAGGATATTGAGGGGAGCATCTAGTGGTAAGTAATGGTGTTCCGCGTAGTCTTTTGGAAAATTAGAGGTACGTGTCACAGTGACAAAAGGCTCACAATCGAGAACTTGGTTAGTAGTCGAAGGCCATCAATTCTTTTTCTGCATGAAACGAGAGGTGAATCCATGAATGACGGGATTGTGAAGGAGATTTTGGGTTCTTCATATTCTGGTGGGAATGTGATCCATTCTTTAGGGGCTGCAGGGGGATATTTTGGTGGTTTAGGATAGGACCTTGGTTGAGGTCTTGGAGTCTGAAAATGGAGTTGTGGAGCGTTCTCGCTCTCTATTCTTTGTAGATCGGTCTTTGATGGCTTTCTATGGGTTTTCTTTGGGGTTTATGGTCTGGTGGACCCTTTAGACTTTAGAGATTTATGATGGAGCTAGACGATGCGAGTGCTAGGTGGAAAGCCCCATTGTGCATAGGAGGGAATTTAATTTTGAAAGATTCGCAACTGATAAATTCAAGACGTGACCAATATCTAGTAACATGAGAGAATTTGAGCGATTTATCTTTCATCATGGCCTCTTGGATTGCCCCTTCAAAGATGCTAGATTCACTTGGTCTAAATTCCAAGTATTGCCTGTCATGAGTATGTTAGATTGATTCTTGATATGTAATCTTTGGGAAGATCAGTTCCCTCGTGCCCATGATTCAAAATATTGGTATTGGGTGATGTATCAATAAGTCCAAAACAAGATACGTATTGGCGTATCAGATGGATACGACGGAAAAAATCAGGACACACTAAGAAACGATTGGATACACTAAGAAAAATTTAGATACCTTGTAAAAAACTTCTTTTGCTGCAAATATAAGCTAAAAATAAATTAAATGAAGGTCTCCAAATATGTTTATAACTATATATACGAGAGTTAAAATTTTTATAAGTTAAAAAAGACATGCTTGCTGATAAATAGGTATGAAAATACAAACCATAGTTACTTAGCCAAGTATAGGAAATACAATATAGATATTAAAATCTTACATTCAATGAGTTAAATAAGAATGTTTTGAATTACAACCATAAATTATAAGCTTAAATGTAAGTCATTTTATGCTGAACTGTTATATTGTTAGTTGATTTTTTGATCCTATATATGAAAATATTTTTGATGACTAAAATATGACTTTTTTTGCCGGTATTTTGAGTTTTGGTAATGTTTTGATATAGTGAAATTTATGAAATTTTAATATTTAAGAAATACCATACCATTTGAAAGTTGAAATTTTGACCTAATCCCTAAAAGACGCTAAAAAAAGAATTTTGTTCTTGAAGAGGAAAGTTGACTTTTTATTCTTCAAAAATTTGGATCAAAGATAATTTTTATTGACTTCAAATGGGGAGTATAACATTATTGACATATAAATAACTTAAGTAAATGAAAGTAAAATTAATTTAAAACTATTTACTTAAGTGATTTTATGTAAATAAGTTGTGCGTATCGAGCCTGTGCTATGGATCTTAGTGTAAATGGAAGGAGAAAAAATTAACAAAAAAATTCTCCGTATCGGGCGTATTGGTACCGTATCGGTCTGGTACGTGGAATTTTTTTTAGCGTACTAGTGTATCGGGTAGCTCCAAACAGGATACGTATCGATCGATACGTACAGAAATTTTAAACCATGCTCGTGTCAATCTCCTTGCACTACCGAGACCTACTTCAGATCATATCTCAATCATGTTGAAGTCAAAAAGTAAAGGGTAAGGTCCTAGGCATAGTTACAAAGTTCTCTGCTTTTTCAAAAAAACTTGAATAATACTCGACTTTCTTATTGAATGATTAATTCACGAAGTATTTACGACTTTCGGAAAAAATAACGACTTTTTCAAAAAGTCGTGAATACTTCGTGAATTAATGGTTCAATGAGAAAGTTAAGTATTATCTTTTTCAAAAAGTCGCGAATTTTGCGAACTAAACACGGATTATTCACAAATTTTTGAAAAAGTCTCGAATAAATATCTAATATATGAAATATATTTGTTTATACTTTTTGTAATTAGTAATCTTGTTTTATATTTTTTTCATATCTTCCATGACATTTTCCCGACTTATTTCTAAATTTTGCCAATTTTTTCCAAACTTTTCCCTAGACGATTAATTTTGGAATCCTGACCTGACTTGGTAACTATGGTCCTAGGCCTTTCAAGTTCAAAAACATGTGGTTGGAACACGCTGATTTCTTATCGGTGGTAGAGGAGGTTTGGCAAGAATCCAATTTCCGGGGTCGCGCCAGTACCAAATTGAAAGTTGTAAAGGATAGGCTTAAAACTTGGAGCAAAGAAGTGTTTGGTAACATCAAG
Organism: Tetracentron sinense; assembly: GCA_015143295.1. Lineage (NCBI taxonomy): Eukaryota > Viridiplantae > Streptophyta > Magnoliopsida > Trochodendrales > Trochodendraceae > Tetracentron > Tetracentron sinense. The sequence continues at coordinate 53,007 of JABCRI010000507.1, forward strand.
GAATACGAGAAGGATTCTACAGGCTATTGAAGTTTTTGACTTGAGTGAGGGGGATGGTCATCTTTCATCGTTGATAATAAGGAAAGAGATAATATGAAGAAGGAACTTCAACATCTTTTGACATGTGAAGAGATTAGTTGAAAGCAAAAAGCGAGAATCCAATGGCTTAAGAAAGAAGATGGAATATAAGTTTCTTTCATAAAATCATGAATCATAGAAGCGATGTCAACCATATCTCAAGGGTGGGTGAGTTTTGGAAGGATATTAGGGAGTCAATTATGGCGTTTTATGATCATTTGTATAAGGAAAATCAAAATTATAGGCAGATTTTTGTTGAGATTTCTTTTGATAACTTCTCTAAGGAGCATAGAGATAGTCTTGAAAGCCCGTTTGAGGAAGAAGAAATTCTTAGAGTGATTACAGATATGGAGAGAGGGCACTATGGGTTCTCAATTGAATTTTATAAGAGATATTGGGTCTTTACCAAATCTGATCTTCTTAGAGTATTTCAAGAATTCCACTCTTCGGGTAAGTTTGATAAGATCTTGAGTAGCACTTTGATTGCCCTCATCCCTAAAGTCCCTTGTGCACCTGAATTAAAAGACTTCAAGCCTATTGGCCTGTTAGGTAGTGTCTATGTGATTTTGTCCAAGGTCCAGACAGCGTGGCTGAAGTTGTTTATGGGTTCCATCAGCTCCCCTCCTTAAGGAGCTTTTGTGGGTGGTAGGCTGGTCTTGGATGGGATTTAACTGCCAATGAATGTGTTGATGATAGAATCAGAGCTGGTCTCCCAGGTATTCAGTGCAAGATATACATGGAAAAAGCCTATGATCATGTAAATTGGGATTTTTTGTGCTATATCCTGGCAGGATGAGGTTCGGAGTCAAGTGGAGGAATTAGATGAGGGTTTGGTACTTATCGGTGTCTTTCTCTGTCCTAGTCAATGGCTGCCCTGCTGGTTATTTTCAAAGTTCTAAAGGTCTGCGGACCCCTATCCCATTTTCTATTTCTCATGGTCAACGAGGCCCTTAATAGGTTGATTAGCATAGCCTTTGAATCAATTTGGGATGGCTTAGCCATTGGGAGATCAAATTTGATCATCTCTCACCACAATTTGCGGATGACATGTATTGTTGTGATGCATAGAGTAGGCATTTGGTCCATCTTTGCTATCTGTTTAGGTGCTTTGAGGCAGTATCGGGCTTGAAAATCAACCTCTCTAAAAGCCAAATCTTTGGTGTTGGAGATGTCCCTAATTTGGTCGAACTGGCGGCTTGCTTGGTTGTAAGTCTGGGACTCTTCTGACATACTTGGGTTTACCTCGGGGGGAGGGGAGGTCAAGGCAAAGTCGGTGTAGGATCCAATGTTGGAAAGATTTTCCAAGAGATTATAGGAGTGAAAATCTCTCTATTTGTTGAAAGGAGAGAGACTCACTCTCCCTAATAGCACTCTTTGTAGTCTTCTGATAAAAAAATAGCACTCTTAGTAGTCTTCCGATGTATTTTTTGTCACTTGTGTCCATTTTGGTATCCATCGTAGATAGGTTCGAAAGGATCGAAAGAGACTTTTATGGAATGAAAAGATCGTAACCAAGAAGTACCATTTGGTTGATTGGAAATCTGTATCTTGCAATAAATCTAGTGGTTGTTTAAATGTGAAATCCATGGTTGAAGTTAACAAGATGTTACTAGGAAAATGGCTTTGGAGGTTCGTATGGAGGAAGGTGATAGTGGCCTGGCACGGGGAAAGAATAGGTGGGAGTTTACGGAAGTTATCGGTGCTCATGGGGTTGGTTTGTGGAAAGCTATTTTTAAAATGTGGGAGGATTTTTCTAAACATGTTTGCTTTAGAGTGGGAGGGGGGATGAGGTGAGTTTTGGGATGACTTGTGGTGTGGTTAGTCTACTTTGAAACATGATTTTGGTAACTTGTGTTGTTTAGCGGTAGATAGGTGCACGTTAGTAGTATAGTCTATAAACTGGAGTCATGGAGTAGCATTTTGACTCCCTAGGTTGAGGTGTAACCTCAACAATTTGGAATTAGGGGACTTGCATTGGATTGTGTGGCACCTTGGGATTCCCTCTAAGGTATTTATTTTATTTTATTTGGACAACATGTTTGGATAAGGTCCTAACTTGTTATCATCTTCAAATCCTAGGATGGAGGTTGGCTAACCGTTGTGTTATGTGGCTAGTAGAGGAGGAAACTGTGGATCACTTACTCTTGCACTGTCATTTTGCTTTTGGTATCCGGAGTTCGAGTTTCTTCTTGTCTCAACCAGGAGTGGTCTAGGTCTTTCCTAGATCCTTTTAAGACTTCTTATCTTGCTGGATCCCCCACTAGTAATTGTGTGGGCCCTCTTCCAGGTTCCATTACTCTGTCCATTTGGAAGGAGAGGAACAATCGTATTTTTGAGGGTGTCAATCTTCATTTTGCATTTTTCAAATGGAGAAGATCCATCGAGAATGAGTGATGGGAATTGAAGGCAGAATACTTAACATGCGACAGGAGACGGGACTCAAGTCCTTAGTCACCCCGCGTACGAAGAACCCCTCCTTCCGAAAAGGAAAGCAAGCCCATAATGAATACATCAAAAGATGATTGGATGGTGTTGCCTGTTGGCCTGTAGACTTGGCGTGGGGGAGCTTTTCCTCCTTGACCTTGTGCAGATTTATCCCTAGAGGCATTAGAGTTAGGAGCTGATGGCTGCTGGTTGGACTTCTCTTTGTTGGCTGCATCAGTTGCACTGGAGTTTTTCGAACGAAGTTTGCAGTTTTACTTTGCATGACCTTGTTTGGAACAAGACGTACAATACCTTAAGTCCTTCTCATAGACGATTTTCTACCATCTTCCTTCTTCGCATTTAAGGTTTTGGAAGTATGAGAGTAGCTTCTTTGATCTCCACTTAGGAGTTTTCCCTAGGTTGAGCTAGTTTGTTATTGGTACCACATATTTTTTCTTGCCTAGTTTTCCTTTCTTGGTTCACTTTTGTTGTTTGTCCCTTGTGTTTTATTTTATTCCCTTCTTCTTCCTTAATAAAATTCTATTCACCGTTAAGAAAAATCTAGGGGTTGACATGGCGACATTTGCCTCCTACACCAGACATGATGCGATAAAGGCATCTTTATCTGAGGCAATCAGATACAAATTCCCAACTTCCTTTCTGAGTGCTGACTGTACACACCGCAAATCCTTCCAAAACTTGATTTTAGACCCATTTCCCATCCTAAACCTAACGTGTTTAGAAAATTCCTCCTATGTATTCATGATAGTCCTCCATAATCCCAAACCATAAGTCTAATTAATTGCGTTAGACCCACACTGATATCGCCCCATACAACGACAATGACCCTCCTCCACAGAATTTTTCTTTCTTCTTCATAGTGCCTCAACCGCTTCTCCAGCAAAGCTTTATTGACCTCCCTCATGTTGGGAAACACGCGCAACAACCCACAATGATAAACGAAAGGCAGAAAAGAGTAAACGAGAACAAGATGCAAAAAAAAAAAACAAGAATACAAGATTTTCGTGGTTTGGCCAATGATGCCTACGTCCACGGATCCACACTAGTTTCACTATGTTCAAAGGCAAAACTAAACAAAGTAATTACAAAGTTCTTTCTCTCTCTCTCTTTGTGGAAACTTTTTGAGTGATAGGAGTGATAAGAAACCTAAAACCCAAAAATATATTATATACTTGGTTTAGAAGAAACCTAAAATTCCGAGGTACTATTCTGATCCCGTGGCACTCGCTCGAGCCAACTCATTCTCGGTCGAGCTAGCTACGGGTTTTGCCTTAATTGCTTAAACAGAAATACGGTAACCCATTCGCTTGAGTGAAGCTAATTTCACTCGAGCCAACTCCAGACTAGCTCGACCCGTGATTACCTGCTATAGCGCAAACCTGAAACCTGCTGGGCCTGGTGCAATCAGGCTCCGTACATTACACCTCATGGGCCTCACAAATGACAATCAAACCCCCATTCTTCATGGCAGCAAATGGATTTCTACTCCACCAAGAGCTATTTCTTGGAGTCCAATTTTAATTCCATAAGAAGTCCCTGTGAATCTTTTCAATTTTGTTAGCTATGGAGACCGAGATAGAAAGAAGCGATAAGAAATATGTGGGGAGGCTACTAAGGGTGCTTTTGAGGAACATTAATCTACCTGTTTTGATAAATAGTGGGATTTCCATCCAGCTAACCTTATAGAGAGACATTCCAACCATGGGGTCCAAACTGACCTGGCTTTGTATCTAGATCCTAATGGAAACCCCAAGTAAACAGTCAGTAGTGACCCGGACTTGCACCCAAAGCATGAAGTCAACTCACCCAAATTGGGAACCTCTGCCACTGCAAAGATCTCACTCTTCCAAAAAATGATCTTCAAACCTGAGTCCGCTTCAAAGCATCTAAAAATATAATAAAGATAGGAAAGTTGCCTACTAGATGCACCACAAAGTACCAATGTGTCGTCTGTATATGAACACATGGTTGCTAGGAGTATCAATGATTGGAGCCATTATATTCAAACCTCACGCAATGAGTGACCAAGATGCAACAGTATTCTGCATCGGTCAAAATTATTAATGAACGAAGTCGCCACAATTAGGGCTGTAAATGGAGTGGATTTGGAGCGGATACTGGTATATCCGAATTCGTATCCGATTATATATCCGGATATCCGAATCCGAATAAATATTCGGCGGATAGTGAAATATGATATCCGTATCCGACTCCGATTAAAATATCCGGATTCGGATAGTATCCGAAATATCCAATTAATTTTTTAAAAAATTAAAAAATATAAATTAATATTTAAAAAATGTAAAAATATATAAATTTTTATTAAAAAAATATATTTTAAAGGTTATATTAATTTTAGAAATTTAAAATATATTATATATGTATATATATATATATATATATATATATTTTATAATCGGACGGATATTTATCGGATCGAATATAACAGTATCTGAATCCGTATCCGATTATAAACGGATAGTATTTTACTATCCGAATCCGCTCCGCCGGATACCTATCCAGATAATTATCCGACTAAACGGATTCGGATACGAATCGGATACGGATAATATCCGCATCCGTTTACAGCCCTAGCCACAATTAACGGGCATATGTAAGGTGTAACACATCGTGATATCATGACTCAAGTGCTGTCTGTAGAACCTTACATATCCTGAGCTCTGAATCATAACCTCTTTTGATTTTGCTACATACAAGCACCTAAGAAGAAATATTTCTTGAACTCTCTAAAAATTTGTAAACTGAAGTTCACAAACCTAATGATATAACTTGAAATTCAAGTGATAATTTACTCTTGTATAGGTGCTTTATGAGGGAACGCTCCCGATCCATGGCTCCACCATGTAAATTGTCACCATGTTTTTTTTATAGCTTCTTAGGTTTCAGGTTTATGCTAGAAAAGAAATAGTCCGTTAGTGGTAGTTTTCGAGGATGTATCACCAGGTATACTTGGGCCCTAGACTAAATTGGCCAAAGTATCAACCTATCTATGTTCATTGCAGAATTTGCGAAGGAAAAAACCATTTGGCTTTCTTATGACATTGGATAGGATCTAGTTTACTCACTTGATGCTGATCTATAATTTGTTTTGACCATGTAAGAGTTTTTGTAAGCTGGAGAATATTCACATAATTCATTGGGGCCAATTTTCTCACTTTTGGTGAGTAAGCTGGAGTTGGTTGGACCCCGATTAGAAACTGGAGAAACAAAGGGACTCCAAGCGAATATATACAACTTGTGGTGCCCTCCTCAATTATCTGAGTAAAGGTATCAGGAAATCCGTTAGGAGAAAGAATGCATCCTGAATCAGATGTACAATATGAAGTTGTGAATCATTTGACTGATTACTTTCACTATGTATGTGTGATCAGTCAACCGTTTCTCAGTCCATTGAGAAGGCAAGTGATTGCTTCAGGAATCTTTTACATGCCAAGGCTGTATGTAGTTTATGGAATTGTAGTTATCTGCACTGGATGAACCTGATACTATGGTGATATACTGAATTCCATTTTTTAAAGGAAGATGAAAACCCCACTTGATAAAAAAGCATACATTTTTCTAGGTCGACTTCAAGCTTTACTTCTGTAGGTACTAAGTGGACCGTCTGAGGAACTGGAGCTGGATCCGTCCACAATTAGTTGAACAAAGAGGACTTACTTGGACCTGGTATTGGAAAAATTTCTCTGTTTAGCTTTTCAAGTGAAATGGATACTTTAATTGAAAAGCTCTTCTCCATTACCTGCAATATCTTCAATGTTCATCGACAAACTGTCACGTTTTAAAAGGACATCAGAAGGAAATATCTGAACGTGGATATTCAGCTCTAATAATTGTTGCTCTTAACCAAAGTTCACCGAGTGAAAATGTTACTTTTTGAGGGTATTCCCAGGAGCAAATCCAGTGGAGGTGGGGCTTAGCTCAGAGCATTAGAGCATGTGGCTACAAAACAGTGTTGGGAAAAGATATTGAGATCCATTTCATCCCTTATATGGTATAAGACTATAAAGTAGAAATAAGAGTGAATCTCTTCACCCTAGCGAAACCATAGCCAATGAATCTTTCTGTCATCCCAATAACTTCATCCCAAAGCCTAATTTTCCTTGTCTTATGGTTGATCATTAAGAAAATCTTTTACCAAATGCTGTGAGTGAAAGGGGAGTAAAATAAAAATTGAAACCTTATTTTACCAAGTTCCAGCAGACACGCCTTAAGAAAAATGAAGAACGTCGATGCGACAATATGGTATTGAGTTTTGATGTTCTGCATATTATCATTCATGAGAAAGGTTGGAGCAAAAAATTATTGCTGTGGAGGTCCTGGACCAACGGGGGTTGGGTGTTGGCCAGGACCATGCCTCAGGATGCGGAGGTCTTGAGTTCAAATCCCCTCCCTCTGTTGGCCACCCTCAAGGAGTAATCCCGATTACCTGGTGCGTGTGACTTGGAGGGTGTTGCATGTGCCCAAGGGAATAGTCAGGTACTCTACGAGGTCTGGATACCCTTGTTTCCAAAAAAATAAAATAAATTATTGATGCACCACCTAGATAGGAAAATTGGTAGCACAGTCTTGTTTAATTATGATATTTCGGAAGATGTTTATAAGAAGATTAAACAACATGATGCAAGGTGCAAGTATAGAAATCAATAGGTGCACATTGAGTTTGGAATGGGTAAGATAGGGTTGACATTAGGGAATCCAGGCTGAAAGGTAGGGGCTGCTATCAGGGTAGCTTGAGACTGACATTTGGGCTAATGGATGTTGTAGGAAAAGGATTTGAGTGTGATAGATCTGACTAACAAAACAGAAACTAATGAGTAGAAAGAAAAGATAAAAAAAAGGAGTCTACTCACAGTTCGAACACTCAGCGAGTCGACACAAAACTCGGCCGAATTACTCGACTCGACTCGACTGAGTTTTGAGCCTCGCCGCTTCAAAACTCGACAGAGACACTATTCTGCGAGTTACTTAGGTGACTTGGTCGAGTTAAGAAAGGGTATTTTTTTCATTTTCATTTTTTAAAAAAAGAGTAGAGGGTGGAGTATGACAAACCGCTGCTCTGTATGCCTGACGGAGGAAGAGACGGTAGATCATTTCCTTCTGCACTGTCCGGTTGTTTTGGGATATGGGGTTTTTTCTTCTCTCGATTGGGGGTGGACTGGGTCTCCCCATCCTCCAATCTGAGTTTCTTATCGAATTGACAATTGATGACACTGGTGAGTGTCAAGGAAGCTATTGGTCTACATTGCCCCGAGCTCTTTCGTGGGCAATCTGGAAAGAGAGGAATAGTCACATCTTTGACAACTCCTCGTCTCCAATATCCCAAATCCGAGATCGGATCCGTTGCTCTATTATGGAATGGGTGTCTATCCATGATATGGGGGCGGAAGTGGGTGACATTTTGCTATGAGGAGTAGGCTCTGGATATATTGCATGTTTTATGTTCTTGTTATACCTATTGCTTTCACTTTTCATTTCAGTTTACCTCCTTGTAAACTGCTTTGTAGCTCTGTTGTTATTCTAATATACTCAATATTTATTGATAAAAAAAAAAACCCTAAACTCAAACGTCACGCTAAGCTAGATCTGTTGGAAGGGAAAGTAGCGTCCAGTGTGGTCAAAGCGTCCAGGCGATGCCTAGGCGATAGGGGGTTCCCTAGGCAAGGCGATGCCTAGGCGTTTCTTAGGCGATGCCTAGGCGACCAAAATTTATTTATTTTATTTACATTATATAAAATTAAATAAGAATTATTGAGTGCTTGCCTAAATCATGAACTAGGCGATAAGGGTTCTGGCTAGGTGAGGCGGTGGCCTAGGCATTGCCTAGGTGACATTTTGACTACACTGGTAGCGGCTTATATATATAGTAGAGGAGTTGCCGTGTGTAATTCTGAGACTGTTGGGCTACCACGAAAGCAAGTTGGAGGAGCGACAGTTTACTCAGTTGATTGAGAGGAAGACCCAGCCGTAGAAGTACTCGTAGCATGGCGTGGTAGGAAACAAAGGCAGAGGAAGAGGCTAAGGCGACTAAAGCAAGAGCAAAAGTAGGAGTGGAGCCCCTACCTCTATAGTGGCAAGGGCAGAAGCATTTTTGCATCAGATTTTTTGGGGGCTGCTATGGGTTCTGTTAACTTGGTTTTTAGGTTGTTTGAGGCTATCAAAGCAACCTACTTTGGGTTCTTTTAACCCAACTTTTTCAAGTTATTTGTGGTTCGATCTTGGATAAAATGCCAAAAAATTGGTAATTGCCTAATTGGTATATAACTTTATATATATTATATATTCCAAGTTGGACCGAGTCAAGCTTTTTTCGAGTTTTTAAAGTTACTCGACCCAGCTAACTTTCGAGTCAACTTTTCGCACTACTTCAAAGGAATTCAAAGATGAGCTGAAGAGGAGTCACCAATGTTATCAAAAAACCTAGGCGACCCCAGGCTTTGAACCCCTCGGGTGCCTGAGGCACCTAGCACTCGATTTTATGATTTTATCTTACCTAGTCTTTCCACTCATCCATCTCAGCATCCTCATCTTGGCTGCAGTCATCATATTAATATTTTGCTTCTTGGTCACCCAAAATTCTGCACTATAAAAAATATTTAGTCTTTAAAAATTTTCTTTTTAGTCTCTGATTGAAATGCGCCAATCGCATAACACTTCGAAACACATCTCTACTTTAGCCACTCACCTCTAATTATATGTGCAATATTCTCCTTAGTCTCTTCATTCATATGAATAATTGGGCGAGATATCGAAACTGCTTGCTTTGGGACAATGTTACAAATCTCGTTCTCGGGTTTTTTATAGATTGAAGTTTTCTTGAGAGATTTTAAAATCTGGAGTTTTTTTTTGGGTATTTCTTGGCCAAATCTCGGCAATGATTAAGAATTCAAAATACAAAAAATAGTATTAATGTCACCACATTATAAATTCATCAACCAAACATCAAAACTTTCACCATAAACTATAATATCATAATAACTCAATTCTCTCTCAACGCATATAAACTGGTTTAAAAAATAGGAAACTTCGATATTTTGAAAGAGAAAGAGACGAAAGAGTTTAAATCGTGATATTTTATAAATCTTGTGATATTACGCGATAACAAGAGACAATTATATTTCTCGCGAGATTTTTAAAATACCGCGATAAAATCGGAGTTTTAAACTTTAAATGTTTTTCTCGGATTTTCTCTCGGGAAAAATTGGTTATTTATTGGAAAATTTGTAATAATGCTTTAGGATATCTCCTTGCCATCAATCTTCTCTATTGCCTCCCTCCTACTCGTATTCTTACAGAAGTTGCATTCCATATATTTAGTCTTGGTCCGACTTATTACCTAAATAACATGAAAAGATAAAAATAATTGTATATTCAATTTTTTTTTTCTTTAAATCTGTCCAGTTTTCCATTGCTTAGGCCAATTTGACCGAACCATTGACCTTGCCGGTTCGCAGGCCAGTCTGATTTTCAGAACATTGTTCAAGATCTTTGATTATAGGAGCATGAGTCTGTTGAGATGGAATTATGAATCTATCTAGATAAGGAGGGACTCTAGCCCCTACAATGTCGATTTGTTAATTGAGAGGAGCGAACTCTAGGTAGAAGCAGCTAGCTAAGGGGAAGTTCTTTTTCTCAGGCTGCTAATTGGAGGTTAAGGGCCTAGGGCTCCTTGAAAAAGCTTAGAAATTGTTTAAAAGCGAACTTAAGTTGTCTTCCAGTAGTTGAAGGAGACTTCAATAATGTCACTTCTTGATGATACTGGAGAGGGCTAATGAGCAAGGTTCTAAATGTCTATATCGCGGGATATGCCGCACCTTGAAAAAAATATATATCGTGCAAGGAATATATCACACTTAAAGGAAAAATTTGGGGAAATGAAGAATAATATAAAAAATTTCAGTGAAACTTCAGAAAATGTTAAAATAGATGTTAATACACATTTGAGAATATAAAAAAAAAAACAATGGACATAAGAGATACAATAGGAATGAGGACAAAGATGTATGTTGATGACCAAAGTTTAAAAAAAGGGTTTCGGACACCATAATAGACACGGCCGAAACCTTTACGTAACGTCGTAACGTAACGGTTTCAACCTTTACTTTTTTTTTTTTGCTTAAAAAAATCCAAAAACTTCCAATAAATAGAAAAAAATAAAAAAACATATAATAAATGAGTAACAAGATACTTTTAAAGCCAATATGAAGCTCAAAATTTAGAAATAAGGAAATTAGATTGGTCGAGGGTTGAAACATACCTGAGATAAAGAACCTGTCTTGGATTCCTTTAAATCTATGAATTAAACCCCAAATTAAGTTGTTAATCAACAAAAAACAAAAATATTTTAGGAAAAAAAGGTACTAAGAATAGGTAGAGAAAAAGAGAGGAAGCAAAGATGCGGTTTTAGAATGAGTTTAGGGATTTTCGGAACCTAGTCCTACGACCGAAACCTTTACGTATCGGGCGTAACGCCCATTATGTAATGGTTTTGGGCGTTACGGTTTTGTTTTGGGATAAATGAGTAAAGGTACGGTATCAGGTATCGGAGGTCACCGAAACCTTTACGTAACGGGCGTTACGTAATGGTTTCGGCGATTTTTTAAACCATGTTAATGACACTATATAATTGATTAATATTGATATAATCATATAAAAATGTTTCATTAATCACTTTATTAAGCATAAAAATAAAAATACACAATCAAAGTTTCTTACATAATACATCCATGAATCAACCCACTCCCTAAAGTAAGAAATTTGAATTTTAAACTTAGAAATCTAATGTAAATGCATCAAGTTGATGCATTTGCACTAGTTTAGGACTATTGGCACTAATTATGCAAAACTTCACTCTAATTTGAAGAAAATTCTTTTCCTTTTTAGGGAAACTTCGTCAAAAGGTAGTGCAAATGGGTTGTACTTCGACTCTGAATGACAAATATAGATAAATGTGGCTATCAAAGTGAATGATTTCTCAAGAAAAAAAAACATTTCAAATTGTTCAAACTCCATAATTTCTCAAATTCCTCATCTGTGGTCGATATTTTTTCCTTTTATAGACTAAAGGGTGAAATATCCCTAATTTATTAAAGATATATCGGAAATATTTTGCGATATATCAGAAATATTGAGGATATATTGGAAATATCGAAAATATTTAGGGATATTTTGTATTAAAAATACTATATGTGAGGGGTATTTCACACCTTGAAATATGGAAAGGATATTTGGGATATATGCGAAATATTAGGAATATTTCAAACCATGTTAATGGGTAATGTGTTTTGGAAGGGCCTTGATTTTTTTAACAAAATTCATTGATGAGTCGGAAAGGTGTCAAATCATGCACAAGCGTACACTTGGGAGTGGTAATGATCATGGTGCTAGCTCATTTTACTTATTTATGGGAAATGGCTTTTAGCCTCTCTTTTGCTCTTTTAAAATAAAATAAAATTGTCTTTTACTTAAAAAAAAAAAGGAAGAAAAGAAAAAAGTTTTTCTAGTAGTTTGAATGATAGGACTGCAAATCCCTATGAGACTCTCTTAATGACGTTTTTGGACCTAGTTTCCATCACTGCTCTATTTTATTATATATGTTTGTGTTGTTATTGGTGATTTACTTTCAAAAGATCATACCTTAATGATGAAGTGGTTTATATTTTCAAGTCATTTTACATGCTCAAGAATCAATGTGGTAGAAACATAAGATATTATGTCTAGATAATAATGGTAAAAATGTTTCTTGAGGTCTTTGGTCATACATGATGCACAAAGGTGGGATATAATGTGACAAGCAGAGTAAAAAATGGGAGTACTTTTTGCTTTCCATGTTGGTGGCTGCTTGTTTGGCAGCATGTTCTCACGCAGATGTCATTTGCTTGAAACTGTTTTGAGTTTATTGGTGGAAAGCTTAAAAATAGCAAATGTACCTAAAGTTTTAACCTTATTATCCTGATCTGTTTGAGTTCTCTGCTAGATTCTGACTACTATTTGCTTTACTGCTCTTGTAGATAGTAGCCCTAAACATATCAAGCATGTGTTCCTCCCGTGCGATCTCATTTTCTCGACTTGCATATCCTTTTTCATCGTCCAAGGTTCTTTACTTTCTCAAATTTCAGTTTTGTATCCAAAATGAGTCTTTTTTTCCTTTTTCTATATTTACAGTAAATCTGAATACGTTATATACAAGCTCAAGGAGATGGGAAAGGTAGCGGAGAAAGATATCCTGCAGATCTGCAATCAGTTTGATGGGCTAGACACTGGCAATTGTGGAAAGCTTACACTTGCTGATCTCATGGAAACTCATCATTGATTGATCTTGGGGTGGATTTCCTCAAATGGAACAAAAAGAGGCAGCATTATTCGGATCTCCCCTTGGAAATAGCCTCAGCTTGGATCTCCTTACTTCACAGCAGGAAGGCAAGAGAAGAATTTCCTTATAACTAAGTTATACATGATTGGAAGAAGGATCCAGTTCCTATTTTGGTCGTATATAAAAAATGTTAAAATGAACTTAATTACCTGGTCAGTTGGTCCACATTCCCCTGGATCCCGACCATCCAACCATCTATTGGATACCATATTGCAACAACACAAATTGGATATGATCGTGTCTGATCAACGAACTTTTAGAATCATTTTATTGCCTGTCTAAAAGCAGACAGCAGTTCAATGGTTTAGATCAATGGATCTGCCAGACGTTTTACTGTTACCCATCTAAATTGTGTCCAGTAGAATTATGGGTAACTCATATTCATGTTACTGTTAAATTTTTTGCTTGTTTCACAATGGGTCATCTTCCATCTCCTTGGGTATAGAAAATGTAAATCCATGTAGATATGGGCAAATGCAGATGATTTTTGTTCATCTCTTTTGAAATTGGTTGATGATTGTAAATAAAATCAAGTGTTCTTTCTCAGAAGGGCTTGCGTTATTGCGTTTACTGGGTTGATCAGTCAAGCTAGCTGGATTTTGTGTGGACTATTTTCGATTTCTTGTTGGCTTTAGTTTACACATGTCCTTTTTATTCATTTTACTTGGAGCTCCCTTACCGTGGAAATTCATGTATGTTTCAATTATATTGCTCAATTTGGAGAACATTGTAAATTACCTCTGTTTCATTCAAGAAAGTGTTTACTTGCTTTTGAATCCTATTGTTTCCAGATTTCATTGAAATATGGTGGATCTGGTCATTTGAGTGAGAAATCTTGGAGTTTGAATTGCATTTACTATATAGCTTGTGTCTTAGTCGTTCTCGTGGTCAACATGGTAACTGTAGAGGCAAGCAGTTTCTTGATATGGTTGTATCATCTATGGTTGGTGCCTATGAGAAGGTTGGACCATTTCTTGATTTGTGCTTGTCATCCTTGCGCAGGGCCGTACTAATCTTCTCTGTATTTTTCCAATTTTATCAGATGTCTCCTGAGAGAAGGCTGGAATGATAGAATTCGCCAATCTTGTTCCAGCAATGTGCAGCTGAAACACCAAATGTTTGTTGTCTGAGTACCTATCATATCATTTCTGTTGCGCATTCTACATGTCCTCGCCCATGCGTCATTGATGAACATGGCATGAGCAAGTCTGCTCCTCGTGGGGTGCTGCAAGGAGTGGTGTCTTGTCCCTTCTTTTCTTGCCAAGTGTTGTTTTTAACTGTGGTTAGCTCTCTTTAATTGTGATTAATATTTTTAACCATGGTTTCTTCTAAAAACCAAGGTTAAAAATAGAAATCTTATTACCTGGTTGTCAAGAAAATAAGTGAAAGAAGAAAATTTTGGATTTCTAATATAATTCTTAGTTGAGTTTTGTCTAATTTTCTTTTCTTCTCTTTTCACATATATTCTCAACTTCAAACATAGGGTAAGGGTTAGTGAATCTTAATCACAGTCAAAGAGAGTTAAAAATAGGACACATGGCAAGAAAAGGGAGGATGAGACTCCCTCCTAGTGCCATGAGGAGGGGATTATTTTCCTGATCCGAATAGGCTGTTTTTTGGTGTTGAGGCGCCGCACACATGGGCTACACTCACATGGAGACTTTTTGTTGGCCCAAAAAAAAATTCACGTCATTTAAATGAATTGAGGCATAGCAATCTTGCCTAGCAAATGTTACTCATCATCTATATTGGACTGGGTCCCGGGATACACCAAGTTTGGGTCGAATGGGGCTCTAGCCCAAAGGCCCTAAACTCAACAGTATTTAGCTGGACTGGTTTTGGGCCCATATAAACAGACTAGGCTGGGCCCAGCCCAATGTACAACTCTAATCCTAACTTGCATCAAAACAGAGATTTGACAGGCCCGTCCGGCCGTCCCTTGTCCAATCCGGGTTCCAAAACATTGCTGAAAATTAAGGCATATTCAAATGTGCATTCAACACATTGGTGGGTCCATGTATCTGTTTGACCATAGATATTGAAGTTTTACCAGAAATGGTCCCACAAAAAATGTTCTTTGTAGCCATTAACCAATTCAAAGTCAAGCATGAGCCAACAACATAAAATGGGGGCCCACATGAAAGGACGTTCAAGAAGACTTTAGGCCCATCATGTGATCAAATCAATACCTATATCATTTCACTTTTGCCCATATCAACCAACTATAAATCATGACAAACCTCCATATCCAACAACGCCCACCCACATAAAAGGTGATAGTGATAACCTCCTAATCCTGATTTGGACCCTGACAGATTAGATCTGACCATTTATTTGTGTTTAGATCTTCCATTCTTCTGGCACGTGCCAATGAGACCTCGAATATAATAGTTTTAAAATAGAGTAGAATGACACAACAAGATTCATGTTTGAACAAGGCATTGATGATGATGATGATCAGACGACCCATTATGGTCTTATGAATATTTGTGTGTTTAGATCTTCCATTCTTCTGGCACGTGCCAATGAGACCTTGAATTTAATAGTTTTAAAATAGAGTAAATAATGACAAAACAAGATTCATGTTTGAACCAAGGCATTGATGATGATGATGATCACACGACCCATTATGGTCTTATGAATATTTAGAGAGAGGGAGATCAAAATTCAAGGGTCAAGAGTTTTCGATAGGCTTCAAATCAGTCTTATCTCTAGATAGTGTCTGTTTTTGAATCCGTTTTTGAATAAGACATTGATGATGATGATAACTCATTACCGTCTTATGAATATCCCAAAAAGGGAGATCCAATTTCTATGGTCGACAGGCTTAGATCAATCCCATCTCCTGGCATCTTATTTATTACATAGCAATGGGATTGATTATAGCCATTCTTTTTTGACGACAAAGGTCGAATAATTGCTCAAGCGTGACGGTCCCTACTCGGCAAGCCTCTGGTCACGCCATGGTCTAGATGGAGTCTTTTATGGTGTCTAGGTGAAGATTTCAAAACAATCACATTCTCTTGGAAAAGAAAATTGGTTACAAAAGGAAAATAAAATCGCAGGCTTTGGAGACTTTGTGAACAGAAATAACTCAGATCAATATTCCATTGAATTACATCCAATTCACATGGTCTAATTTCCAAGAGTTCCCGACACTTTGCAGATTACCCTGATAAGGTCATATTTAATTTTGTTGTCACCGACAAGGGTTCGGAGAGGGCCATCCCTTATTTAAATTTGAGAATATGTGGTTGAGGGCTTATCAAGACACGCGTAATCAATTGTCAATCCTTGACACCCCTTGAGTTTTGCCTCCTTAAGGGATGCAAATAGGTTTGATTTACTTGGAGGGCTACCCTATCTTTAGACTGTCCGATCTGCAACTGAGGCCCACGCTTGATAGTGTAGAGTAAGTAGCTCCGATAATATAGCCTTTGGCTTCTCTGTCTATAACAAGTGTTTGGCTACAGCCCTAATTTGTGGCTCTTGGTAGATCATAGTTGTCCAAATAATGAGTTTTTGTACTGAACCCATTAATTGCAATTTGAACAAACTTTATAGGGTACTGTGCTCGTTCACTTAATTAAAATGTGGCACATAGGAGATCATTTTTATTAGAATAATGCTTAGCTCTATTTTCTTTCAAGACTAGCTTTTATTTATTTATTGGACTTAGTGTTAGTGCAAAACACGTCTGTCTTTCTTTTAATGGGAGACAATATCTATATACATATATATTTTTAAGAAAGCGAGTTTAAAAGAAAGTGAAGCAATATTACCCTTTTTATCATTATTCGTTTTTCACCTAGTCAGCTAACCAACCCTTAAAAAACAAGGAATTTCTTCTCTCTCTCTCTATAAATATATGTAAATGATCTCTTATGACTCCAGGGATTTACACACTCTAATCGGTGGTGATTATCTTTAATAAGAGGTTAACTATGAACCGGAGCTTTGGAATTTTCTTTGAATTTTTTGAGCTCCCCAAAAATGTGTAAATATAAATTTTACGAATAGAAATATTCTTAGATTATTTTAATATTTACCAAAAACCCATGAAACAAAACTGTTTTAGGAGCTCGGAAAGTACCGGAGCTCTGATTCATAGTTAAACTCCTTTAATAAACCATAATTCACCAATATTAACTGGTCCCATCGCAACCAAGAGATACATTACTTTGAAGTCATCTTTTTCTGTTCTAAATAAACTGTTCTTCTAAAATTAATACATTAATTTTAATCAATTCTATAATAATCCCAATGATGGTCAATGGTAGAAGAAACTCCGATGTTCTGCAACATAGCACAACTTGGCTTTCTAAATAAATAATTCCTTATTTTAAAAGAAAAAATGGGTAGTTTATTGTTGTTTTTTTCACTTAAATAGTAAAATAGACCAATCAAGTGACTAGGTTGCTTGAATTTCCTACCACAATTGCAACACTTGCTTCTTTAAAGGAGAAAAGTAGCCAAAATGGAATCTATAATTTAGTCATATTCCAGTCTCTCTCTCAATTATTATTTTAGGTGGTAGAATCAAACCACACCCCTCTGAATTCTTCTAAAGTAAGTTCATGGTCTTGATTGAACTTGACTTGGTGAACAATGACTCAGTAGAAACCATTATATTACTATTATTGGAAATTCCTTCTCTCTCTCTTCCATTTTAGTCACTTAGTTAATTGGTAGAGAAGGTGATTAGAAAAAGATTACGGTTAATTAAACGCTCTAAAGTTGCTTTAGTTGTTAGAAGCAGCCTAAAGTATTTCATCCCCTATGAGAGAATCTGACTAAATGAAATCCTTTCACATTTGAAGTCGAATTTAGTTTGAAACTCAAAACTTGCAAGTGGATATGGAAATAATTTTTATTTAAATCTACTTCTTTAATCTTAATTTACAACCAAATATCTTCTTTTTTGATTAATTATGGTCGATGAATTCCCAAAGTCTTTTGCAGAAACAAGCATCCACACCTTATTCGTTAGAA
The DNA here is from genome assembly GCA_015143295.1 of Tetracentron sinense. Lineage (NCBI taxonomy): Eukaryota > Viridiplantae > Streptophyta > Magnoliopsida > Trochodendrales > Trochodendraceae > Tetracentron > Tetracentron sinense. The sequence continues at coordinate 70,912 of JABCRI010000507.1, forward strand.
AATACGCGTATTCGCATCTGATTCGTGCTCCAGATTACAACATAACTGTTTATGTTCTCCTTTTGCTTTCACTGGTTGGATTAGTAGGTGAGCTACAATGATTAAGACATGGAAATTCTTAATCTAAAAAACAATCAAGGCATTTTGTAGTCTTTAATATCAGCCACTCGTATTTCTTTTCGGACACACGACAATGACAATGCGTAAATACCGGGACACGTCTACGGTAAGTCATTAGATATTCTAGATGATTGTTAGGTCAATATAAACGAGCGATAATGTACATCTCAATGAGAGAATATAAAGGGTTTTTTTTTTTTGTTGTGAAAACTATCTTTTTTAGCTATTTGTAAATACCCCTTGGAGATTTGTGATTTTGTATTATAGTTGTGAGGGGAAATTTACCGAAAGGACACGCGTCAGCAGCAGCTTCTCCCCAAGCTCTGGTTTACCGGTAGAGGTTGGAGTGGAGGGTGTGGCACCCTGACCTCTACTCCGATGATAAAGTTAGTAGGTGTAGAAGATGATGAACAATAAGAAAATACAGAAAATTTGAGGGTCTTAACTCTTGAAAATCCCGTCCCTTCACACTGTTTTTTCACAGGTTCTTATAGGCCACCCCTGCCATGGCCAGGGGCACCCATGGATGTCCATGCACACCTCAAATCTCTGATGTGTACTTCAGTAATCATTTTAGATAGATCCCCGGTCATTCGTACTGCACGCGTATCTGCATATAAAAGAGAGCAGGCAAAGAGTAGGAACTCGTCCGAGGTGACTAGCATTAAATGGCATTTAATGCTGTATTTAATGCCAAGACAGTGTTTCCCACCTACCATCGTAGGGGTAGGATCAGTCCCAGGTGACTGGGCAATAGCACCGGATCTTATTACGTGTTGGAGTACGGGGTCATTGACAATAAGACGACGGGTACGTCGTCAGAACGAAGACGTGATCGTCGTCTATGAGACAACGGGTACGTCGTCAGAACGAAGACGTGATCGTCGTCTATGAGACAACGGGGTCGTCGTTCGGTAGACAACGTTCTCGTTGTCCATATGACAACGGGCCCGTCGTCGAAGAGACGACGGAAATGAGCTCAAATGATAACACCACACCGAGGACGAGCTCGTTACTACCATACTTAAGGTTTTACGAAATTTACCCATTACAAATTGCCCCTTTATGATACTTTGAACGTGGTTCAGAGTGTCATAAATATAGCGAAACGACGGAGGAGAAGATACTGCTAACCTCAGAGTGGCGATAGGTCACGTATTCTGCACGCGAAGATGTATCGTCGTGCCAGCTGTATTGCGCGTGCCGAAACGTCATACCTCATAAATGTTTGGCAGGCTGTCATCATTAACTTTCGGACGTTTCGTTTTACCCGACGGTTACTTAACTCGGTCAGAAGACCATTCTGCCCTTCATGTTGTCTGCACGCGTGGACACGTATACAGTACAGATCGAGGTCATTATCGTCCTTCGAGTTATGGACTGGTCTATAAGTACTGAAGGCCTGATACTTCATCTTCTTCGTTTGAATTCTTGCATTCTGCTACTCTGCCGGAAATTCTTCTCACCGACGGTCTGCTGCTCTGCTCTTCTTTCTTCTCTTGCTGTGCTCCTCGCTTCCTAGATACAGTTTTTGGTAAGATTCTCCTCTTTTCCTTTTGTTCTGTGGTCGTTTCCCTGTATTTTTTTTTTCTACTTGTTTGCCACCATGTCTGCCGAAATAGTTAGGATAGACAGTGCCGATGAGGCCAGTTGTTCAGGCAGTGCCCCTCACGGTGTTATTACTAGTCTTTCCAAACCCAAAACCAAACCAGTTGTCAAATACGCACTTGACCATTACAGAACCCTTTTCCAAATTCCCCCTAATGTCCACATTCATTTTGAGGAAGAAGGCGTTCTTCCAGACCACCGTTCTTCTTGTACTATCGTCTACCTCGCCCAGTTCGAGGCTGGACTTCGATTTCCCTTGTCTCCCATCACGGACTCCGTCCTATCCGTCCTCCAAGTTGACCCGGGTCAAATGCACCCGAAGTTCTACAAATACATGTCTCTGATGGACAAGTTCAACAGAGACGGGTACAATGTAGAGGCCAGACATGTCTTCCACTTCCGCCACGTCGTGAAGTATCCCGGGGTTGATGAGGAGGGAAAGACAACGTACTTCACCTGGAGGCAAAAACCCAGGATCCCCGATATCATCTCACACCTCCCTGATGTGGAACGGGACTGGAAGGAGATGCCTTTCGTGGTCTCCGGAGCTTGGAGGGCAGAGACTGCCCGTCCTGTTCCCCACGAATTTACTTCAGGTCTGTTATGTTTGAATCGTTCTCCGTCGTCTGTTCTGAAGACGTTTTCCTGTTATATGGCTAATATCGTTTCGCTTTTTCTGCAGAGACTTCTAAGCCACGCTTCTCTGAACTTTCCGCGGAAGAAGAGTACCGCTTCGAAAATTCGCATCGATAAAGGGGACGATTACGTCACCTGGAAGCCGTCCTCTGCTCAAGAGACAGGGTCCATTGTAGGGGCAGGGACCTTACCTAGAAAGCCACGCCGACCAGCTCATCCACCGCCTCAGAGACCGCTAGGGCCGTCAGCTTTCCTTGACGAGGAGATAGAGGAAGACATGGCTGACCAACTTCCCTTGCCACCGCAATCCTCACAGGCTCCAACGTTGACTCGTCCTCCCCGCCCTTCTCGTCCCTCCCATCTATCCGTGGCGGATAAGAAGACGGAGAAAAGAGAGAGGGAAGAAGCCCTCAAAGCCCTGAAGGCGAAAAAAGCTCGGCGAGAGGCGGAGCACGATCAAAGGGTTCGAGAACGGGAGTCAGCCGGGGTATTATCTACTCAAGCCGCAACATTCGGCGAGGGGAGTGGTACCCCCGTGGAGGAGCCTCCAATTATTAGCACCGGCCCTTCCGTGGCTGTCGTAGCTGCTCCGACTACTGTGGCGGATACGGCTGCCCCTGTGATTGTTCTGGCCTCTACTTCCTCACCAGCCGCAAACGTGGCTTCATCTTCTGCTTCTCCGTCTTCTGCCCCTCCTCGAGAGAGGATCACCATGGGGGGCCCCGCTGAGCTATGGATCCCGTCTTCCCCCGAGGGTATGCTTGTCCTACCGTCGCACATTCGGTAATGGAGCACGACTCTATTGCCACATCGATGATGTTGGCGATGAGACTCCCAGTGGATATAGCCGCAACGAGGGACATGCACTGGATGAGGATGTTCAGTGCCGCGAGTCGAGCTGTTGCCACGGTACGTTTTTTTTTTTTTTTTTGATACCATCTTTCTCTCTCTTTTTTTTTAGCTGGGCAAAAATGCTCCCGGATGTACGAGGTCACCGCCGAAAACAGGCGTATTGCCAATGGGCTGAGGGATAAAGTCCTTGACCTGGATAAGAGGGGGCCGAGGACCGTGAAATGGCTGAATCACGAGTTGATGTCCGTTTAAAGCTAACTTACGGTCTGCTAAAGGCACGATTGCCACGGCGTGAACAATGGGAAACTAGCTCGTGACGAAGCCCTTAAGCATGGAAGGAGAGAAGGCGGCGGCGGACGGCCGGAGAGAGCCGTCATTCGGATCAGCGAGATGACGAGATCGTGAACCCTCTCCGTCAATGGCTAGAGGCGACGACGCCGGAAGGCGCGTGGCCGAACAGCTATAGGATGCCGCGGCCGTTTATGGACAATGAGGTTGAAGCCTCCAAGGTAGCTTTAACGGAGTCTCGTCTAGCCACTCCATACAGAAGATGTACGGCTGATAGCCGCAGATCGTCCGAGACTGAGAGGGAGCTGATGAACGAGCTCCGAGATCGGACGACTGGTAGAGTCTCCCCAGCATCGCAGGCGAGGCACTCCTTCTGAGGCTGTGGGCACGT
>JABCRI010000508.1:0-34337 GCA_015143295.1 Tetracentron sinense
TGATAATTTTATTCTCTCTTGAATTCAAGATCCTTTCTTTAACAGATTGGTTATGAATTATCCAAGATCAACAACCACAAAAAGAGAAAGGGGGGGGGGGTTCTGAGATACCAGGGAGGGAATAAAACTGTATTGGGGATTGTGTGTCACTCAAATGGTGGGTGTCCCCCCTTTATATAGGCATTGGCCTTTTCTATTCTCTTATTCTAATCATTAGAATCACCCTTACTTGATTCCTTTAAGATACTTTCCTATCCAATTAGTGGCTTACAAAATAGACAACCAATTTAGTAACTATCGTATTCCTTATTTAGTAGGGGAAACGCATTAAACTTAGCAACTAAACCTTTGACCAATACCCATTTAAAAGTCACTAACTATTTAGTAACTAACCATAGTAACTAACCAATTTAGTACCAATCAACTTAGCAACTAAATAAAGATGGTCATCCCACCCTAGGTGGGCCCAATATCTATCACGCCCCTCCTATGATTTCCACCTCATGTTGGTCAATGTTTTGATCTTTATCAAATTCCCATATGGTCCATACCCATTATTAATCCACATCTTATTTGATTTGATCTATTTAGGCTTGCCTATACATATATGACTTACCTGGATAATTTAATTCATTCAATTAAGCTTTAAAAGGTCTAGTGTGTGGGATCTAAAGGGCTCTCATATTCGGTAGTGGGACCAAGTGTTTTAACCTTTGGTTGAGCCCTGTTGCTGGAACACTTTTCCTACAATTCCATTAGGATCTTATAATTTTATCTAGGTCCCTGGATTCCACTATCACAATAAGTCCATTACACAGTGTGATTTACCCCCCTCAAAAAGGAGAATATACTTGCATGGTATTATCGATTACAAAGTTTTGTTTCAGATATGTCTTCCACCGTCCAATATTGTTTAGCTTACGGACAAATATCATATACTATCTGGTATCCCTAGCTTATATTGAGAATCTCTTTCTCTTGATACTTTTAGTCAAACTTGACTTTCAAACTATTTGAAATCCTTTTTAAAAGAAATAATATAATTATTACTTTCTTTTATATATCAATAACATTCTCGCTAAAAACCCATTCATCGCTAAATACCAGCTCTGGTTTTTCCAAGTCTTCTTTGACAATTATCACTCATATCAATTTCCTCTAAGAGACGGAGTGGTGGATTCCTTGTTGAGCGGGGACACATCACTTCTTTCTAGTATACCAGCGTACATACCCAACAAGCCCTAACTAGTTCGGTGTATGTGGACATTTGACAGCACGATCCGTCCTACCTCAAGCTATTCTTTTAGGCAAATCCTATAAAGATTCGACCTTTTTAGGTTTTAACGGCATCTTGTCAAATGGACCTACCTTAACTTACAGACATCAATATTTCTAAAGTATCCACTAAGCGTTCGGTTTCAATTAAGTACTTCTTACTTATATCCACAATCTTAGTCAGAGACCCTCCTCAGTGATTGAGAGCATCCTCCATCAAATGGAGCTAAACATGTGTAAGTTAGTAGTAAATACATTGTCCAGCTGTATCCTAATACTTAGAACAATTTTCGATTTACAAGAATCCAAAAACCATTCTCCTTAGCAACGTGATTCATAAAACCAACTGGGGATTCTTTTCTTCTTTTCCTACAATGCTACCTACGGGATAAAACAAAGTAGTCCCCTCAATCATATGAGACACTTGCTTATAATATTAATTTTCCCAAGTAAAGAAATGTTTGAATGTAAATATGTTTTATTAATAAACGTAGATTAAACTATCCAAAATGGCTTTTGTGGTGCCATATAACACTGTCTCTAACAACCTAGCCTCATTGTGCCATAACATCAACTTCTCCTCCAACTATTAGCTCCCTCAATTTGCAAATGCTTTTTTAGGAACCCTCACTTTTGGATTAACCATACATTTGTTATCCGGTCTCAACCCTGTGGGTAGTGAAATCTCCCCGCCCGCAAGAGGGGTGCATGGGTGTACCTGCTCTATACAGCTGATCCCCACCTATTGAATAGGCGGTTAAGCTGCACTGCTCAAAGCCCCAAACCGCTCAGCTGGCCAAGGGTTGGCTTAACCGCCAAGCCTTGCCTAGCCTTAAATGCTAGTCCATGGCAATAATGCCCCCGGACACCCATGTGTGTCACTTATAGAGTATTGAGGATGTGTATCTGGTTTTGCCCTCACTTACAGACCCTTATCAAGCTTTGCGACCGACATCCATGAGTCCATCCCGATGGCCAGTCAACTGACTAGCCCAGGTCGTGACCTTAAAGGCCATAGACTTAACCCAAGACCAAGGTTGGCCCATGGGTCCCACACCTGTATTGGTCTGCGGACTGACTAAGTTTTACCCTAGTCCCCGCGGCCCATAATATGCTTTTTTGTAGCATAATTTAAAACCGTGGGTGAGACCCATGGGCTCACTTCTTTAATTTGTGGACTACCAAGGACCAGTCCTTTCGCCAGATGGTACCATCATCTAACCGCCATGTGACAGGGCATCCTTAACAAAAAGAATCTCTGCCAGCCGTTTGGGGGATACCCAGATAGAGATTCCCTCCTTCCTTTCTCTAATAGAGAGTGCCATAATCACCCCTATCGTGAAAGGGGAAGTTATCTCTTCCCATTTCGGAAAGATAAGAATCTGTCTTCCTTTTTTGGGGGGAAAGTTGGATCCTTCCAAGTTTACTATAAACAGGAGACCAATTTGGAGTTCCTTCAAAAGGACTCCCTTCCGTATGGTTTCTCTAAGATAAGAGAAACCAGCAGTCTTTCAGGACAGATGGCCCCTCTCTATGGAGAGTTGACCTCTTTTGATTTCTAAAAAAATAGGAAGTCAAAGGGGAGTCCAAAGAGGACTCTCCAAAAGATATAAAAGAGGGAGTTTCTTGTGAAAGAAACTGCTAAGGTAAAAAATACACCCACGTACGTACAAGAAGAGGAAAAGTAGAAAAACAATAGCAACCAAGGAGGAAGAAGAAGGATCTCCACCAAATGGAGAATACCAGGTGAACCCTCAATATGGCCACTTCTCTTTCTTATTCTTTCTTTTTGATGTTAAAACCTCTATGAGGTATCTTGTAACGCCTACATGGGATTTGGGCAACCCCATTGAATAAATAAATATATTTTATTCAATCTTTGCTCTTCTTATTATTTTTCTTCTTAATCAGAGGTTTTTCCCCAAATAAGGAAGGTAATTAACAGTTTGAGTTTACTCAGATTGGAATGATAGTCCCCCACAAAAAATAATAAACTCCATACAACAATGGAGGAAATTTGATAAGCAAAGACAAAATTTTACGCTTACAAATTAATGGCACGCCCGGTGGGACTTTCTTCTCCTCTCATCTTTGAAGAAGGATAAAAAATCAGAAGAACAAAAAAAAGAAAAGATAAGTGATCATTTCCTCTCTTTTCTTATTATTGCTAACCAGGATCATCGAGACCTTCTGCATTTGTTGGGTTTACATCCTGACCATTAACCGGCGGGTGTATGTACCCCCGATCCGGATCCTGGTGACTCATCCACTCACCTGGTCCAAGGTAGTAGCAGCTCTAGCCACGTAGGTCCGGCCAACTGGCCAGACCTCTACAAAAAGGCCGCGGTCACTAGACCAGGCTTCTGTTGAAGACGCCCCAGTCCACAGCAGAAGTAGAACCCACCCTATCAACTCAGGGGTGGAAAGGCAGTTTGCCTGCCTAAATCAAAGGCAGGTAGCCCGCCCACATCAGGCTGCCCGCTAAGAGCAGGTCACTAGCCGGCGGGCATCCCAGAGGATGCTAGCCAACCCATGAGCACCTTAGAAAAGAAGTGGCCATTCGAAGACATATCTTTCCATAGATACCAAGGAGGGTGCACCTAACCGGGTGCACACAAGGCAAAGTGGCTCAGTCACTTCGTGACAGGTCAGCCTAAAAGGCAAACCTATGTCACCGAAAACCCTGAAAGGGGATTCCAAATCTGTTAACCCTTTGGGGTTAACTAATGGAGCAAGCTCGTTTCGAGCCCAAACCATAAGCCAGTAAAGGTCTAAAGAGGAAAAGCCCTACGGGTCGATCTTAAGACAGACTGTTGAGATCCCCCAGCCCAAGTTGGTTGGTAGGACTCACCCTTCAAAAGTTTATCAACAGAAGGGAGACATTGCCCAAATTATCTTAGGACAAAAGAACAAGGTCACTGGCCTAAAGGACTTTACAAAAACTTCCCCAATAAAATTGCAGGGAACTAATCCGCAGACTTGATTCCCGGATCAGAAAACTAGTCTGCAAGATAATCTTGCGGACAGAAGAGGAAGTGGTCAAGGCCACTCCGTGAGCAAGGGGTATCCGCAGACACTAATCAGGCTCCACAGACCTAAAGCCCAGCCAAACCCAAGGGTCCAGCCCAGGCTTATCCCGTGGGCAGAGTTGCAAGCAACTCCGTAGACAGGTCTAGAAGCAGACCTGAGTCCACGGATAGAAGCATCCACGGATAAGTCCCTCTTAAGAGAAGAAGGGACCTGTGGATAGATTCAACATCATCTACAGACAGTTCTTCTTCCAAGAAAGAGAAAAGTTGGCAGTTAAAGGCCAACAGGAACAGAGTCCCCCTGGGACAGCACTCAATACCTCATGATCTTATCAATGATGTTATTAGATCAAGAAGTAAAAGTGCGAACTTGCAAGTTTCTTCAAACTACACAACGGGCATTAACAGTCGTGATCAAAGTCACTCGGCTGTTAATACAAATACAAACCTGGACTCAGCACTAGCAGACAGGAACTTGTTGTTCAGGTTAGGTCCAAATGCATTCAGAGGTGTTAATCCAGTGACCTTCGCAGTAATGATGACAACTATTCGTCATCAACGGCCTCCGTCCAGAGATGTCAACCAATTCTGAGGTCGAACAAATGCGGAACCAGAAAGAAGAATTAGAGCACCGTATGACCCTCAGGTCAAAGAGCTAAATATAAGTTCTTCTCCCTTATGATGTGAGCAAACATATTAAATCATGGTGTGAGCAAACATACTTACAAAACTTCTCAAGTGTAAAGTCTTCTGTCGATTCACACGCACCTTCTTTAAATCTCCAAAGCTTTACTCCAATGGAAGCTAATGGCCCTTCCGATCAACGCTCTTTAATCTTTTCTTCTTTTCTTTGATCCAAGAATCTTTCTTGATTAATCCCTTCCATTCAAACTCTATGATCTTTTATTCTTTTCTTGAATGCAAGATCCTTTCATAAAGATTGGTTTTAATATTATTCAAGATTGGTTCTAATCCTATCCAAGATAAAAAAAACAAAAATCAAGAGAAGAAAGAAAAAGGGAAAATGTGGTTTGAACAATTCTTGATTATTAAGAATTTGTTCTCGATCTTCTTCAAGATCAAAAACCAACCAAAGAATCACCATGGGAGAAGTGGCCGTATAACTCAAGACAGAGAAAAATGTGGGAGCTCTTATGGTGGAATTTCCACCCTATGAAGTCTATTTATAGACCCCTTGATTGCTAATTTGTAGATCAAGTCAAAATCCTCTTTCTAAATTCTAATCCAATTAGAATCCTCTTTCTTGTATATTAAGTAAGAGATAAACTCCACTTTCTAATTCTATTATGATTATCCCGTTTTGAATTTTTGACTGAGGTTTTGACCTTCAAAACGATTGATTCTGGAAAAAATTTCTTCACGAAAGTTGTAGATCTTTTCGATGGCTTCGAAACAATGTACTTATGGAAAAAAATCGGAGTTACGGTCATAGAGTTATGACTTGAACACTGAAAATGTATCGATTCTCATAATCAAATACAAATCCAAAAATGCACAAATCAAATCAAATCGAAATTCAAATTGAATCAAAATAGAATCTCTTCTAATCTAATTAGAAGTCCCCTTTTAATTACCTTATCTATTCCTAATCCAATTAGGAATCAAATATTTAATTAGAAACTAACCATTAGTAACTTAATTAAAGATAATAGAGAGTTAACATTAATGTGGGGCGTCCTACCCTAGGTGGGCCCCACATTTCTCTCACGCCCCTTTGGAAGTATTACACTCCTTGTTGGTCACCTTTTGATCTTTATCAAAATCTCATATGGGTCCTACCCATTTGGTTAATCACATCTTATGTGATTTCACCTATAAGAGCTTCACTATACCATATAGTGAATTACATGGAGAAATTAATTAATTTAATTCTGAATTAAATTAAAAGCCTTGAGAAGGTCCTAGTGTGTGGGATCTAAAGGGATCTCCTATTTCTGGTTGTGGGACCAAGTGCTTCATCACCTTTTAAGGCGTAGCTTTGTTGCTAGGAAACACTTATAATTCCATTAGGATCATAGAATGTTATCTAAGTCCTTGGATTTCCACTAATCACAATAATGTCAATTAACACAATGTGATCAACCTCCAGAAATTACACAATTACTTGTAAGTACTATCTCACAATATATTTACAAATAAATCATTCCACAATCCAATATCACATGTAAGCTTCCGGGATTGGAATAAGTCCACTGTCTAGTCCCCAGCTTATGAATAGAACTATTTCTCATGAATACTTTTTCATTGAACTGAACTTCCAAAACACTTTTGAAGAAACATTAGAAAAGAACTGACATATATATATATATTTATATATACATTTTCATATTGAAAATATCAACTTCGATAAAGACCATTTTACCGAAAAGCACCAGTATTGGATTTAACAGTTCAGTTTAACAAGTTGAAGGGGGTCCGGATAAAAATTTATGTGGAAACTGGATCCCGATGATCTTTACACCATAGAGAGAAACTAAAATTATTTAAGAGTTTTAGTCATATTACCTCGGTGAATGATGTTTACTAGTGAAGTTAAATTCCACTCGAACCATCAGAACTCTTTGTAGAGATTTCTCGAAGAAATATTCGAAGCTCGATCTTTATTCTTTGCTATCCCCGTGAAGCTTTAGAATCTCTACTTGGAATTGAAGAAGCAAGAAGCAAGAAGATGGAGTAATGGTGTAGACTTTCTATCACCCAAAGCCTTAGGGTTCAAAACCCTTAAGAATAAAAACCCAACTTGAAGTACCCTTGTAGCTCATGAAAATCCCTAGGGACTCTCCCTAGGGGCTCACAGTTTTGGAGAGGAGGAGAGGGAGAGAGAAAATTGTGAGAAAGAAAGGGTTGTACGGTCAAGGGGGGGTGTGTTGTATTTATAGGATTTGGATAGTATCCCAATCCTAATCCAATTACAACATATCCCCTAGGATTTATTTAATAATAATAACTCTTATTATTAATTAAAATAAAATCCTAATATAACTATAACTACTCTAGTTATAGAAATCCTACTAATTTAGGATTCCTTCTCAAAAGAGGTTTCCTTAATTAAAAGGGATTAACCAATAACCAACCAAAAAGAAAAATCCTAATCCAAATAGGAAACCTCCAAGGGGGGCGTGAGCTATAGGGGAGTCATGGACTCCTAGTTGTAATCCAATTACAACTCATCTATTTTCTACTTGCATTCCAACCATTGGATTTTAATTCCATAATTAATAGAGTTATTATTCAATAATTATTCAAGTAACCTAATCCTAATCCAATTAGGATTACTAAAGTGGGCGCCCCACCCTAGGGTTTTAATCCATGGGTTTGGGCCCATATTAAAGGTCCATACTTTATGGGTTTATGGATATGGGTCAAACCCATTTCCCCTTTAATTAGGTTAATGAAATAATTACTAATATAATCCCTTGATTTAAATTAACAATTAATTTAAACCATAGATTAACTTTTAATCTATTTAATCAATGATTAATATTTAATCATTTTTTAAAATAATTGATCAACATTTAATCAATTGTTTGAGCTTGTATTTCTTATGTGAGCCTCTCCACAGATTGCTCTGGGACATTCAAACCCTGGAATACCCAATGTTATCTCATTGACCCTAAATAGGAATTTCATCGGAATTGCAAGTGATGTGAGATATCCATGTTGCAATTGAATCCCAGTGTAAGAACATTAACCAATACAGATCCCGCCCGAACTTTTTAATTCAATCGATCCTTTCAATTACATTATACCTAATGGGCCTTCGAGATTATTCATACTATCTAACTCATAGCCCATTGCACATCACTCGGGTTTCCAAGACTTCTAATTAAGCCATGAGAAATTTTCTCTTGTAAAACATTTTGAGAAAAACATTTTTATAAGTATAATATATTTTAAATAAAATATATTTCAAACTTGTTTTGTTTCAAAATCACCTGTGCAGGATTTAAGCTTAATCGACTGTCTTACCTGGAACTTGGATAATCTCTCAAACTAATGAGTATGGATTTCTTTTTTGAACTTCATTATGACTCGAATAGCTTTTTGACTATCCAACTGTCACTGTATTGTATTCCCTGAGGTAGAAAATACTTTGGTGGAATCAAAACAGTCAGATTACTGTTCAATCATAGATGAACTCATTAGATCTAAGGATCATCGAAACTGTTCAATGTGAATGAGACCAACTATCTGATAGTATGTTTATGCAAGAGGTCTCTCATTGCATGCAATCAGTTAGTGTGCATTTAAGCACCCATATGTTGATGTGTAGTCTCCACTACAATAGTTCGAGATAGAACTACATCTCAACTATTGAGAACATCTCAGCATAGTGGCAACCATATAAGTGAAGTGCCCAGCTTCACCCATAGCTATGACTATATAAGGTATAAGGAACTGGAAAGTTATATCTACCTGTGATAATCCAATCACATAACATACAATATATCCTAAGGACCTTTATCGATATCTCATATCATATAGATCATCTCATGATCATGGTCAATTACACATAATAAATACACAGTAGATAAAGAAGAAGTCTATATTAATCAAATTAATAAGAATCATAGAATCTAAATGACTTTTCTGGGCATCATGTATAACAATCTCCCACTTGCCCTAAAAGTCACTGTGTCATAGATTTCAATCCCATACTATCTAAGTGTGTTACAAATACTTTAACTTATAAAGCCTTAGTCATCGGGTCAGCAACATTAAGTTGAGACCTAATCTTTGTAACAATAATTCTTGCCTTTCTATGTAGCACCTCGAAACTTTTGCCATGTATTGGGATCCGTGCCAAGGCATTATGCCTTTGTAATCCTCCTATTTCTATGAAATGAGAAAATTTAAAGAAATCTAAGTGTTAGGAAGTAGTATTCCTAAGTTGGATATATCGAAAACCTGAGTTACTGAATCTCATTTGCGGATTAGTCAAGTTTAGGATAAATTTGGTCAATAAATAAATAAGAAATTAGAAATTCTAATGCCAGAAATGTTCCCATTCGAAAGATGAATCCAACGCAAGTTGAATCGTCAAAATCAGACAACCGAGTCAAAAGTTATGGCCGAATTACCAAACTAGGGAAAAATAGGAGAAAATAACAAAATCTGGAGTGTGCGATCGATTGCAAGTCAGGTGAGATCGATCGCATGCAGGCGAAATGGGTCCCAAACTCTCTGGGCCATATGCGATAGATAGATTCCCCAGGTGCGATAGATCCCAGGGTTCTATGATCGATCGCAAGTATGTGCGATCGATCGCATGTAGGGAAAATTAGACAAAAAACATTTGGGTTTATGTGCGATAGATCGCATCCATGTGCGATCGATTGCAAGGACTTGCGATCGATCGCAGATAAGAGTGCGATTGATCGCATGCGGTAGCAGATTCCAAATTTGAGGGTTTTAAACCTTTGATCTATTAAGGGTTCTCATTTGAGGGCTTTCCTAAACCAAGAGAAAGGAAGAAAAGGGAGAGGAAAGGGGGATTTCCAAGAGGGTTTTAGATTGGAGAGAAGGATTAGCTCCAAATTCTTCCCCAATCTCAAGATCTTCCTAATGAAAGCTCAAGCAAAATGTGGAGTTCTCCTCCAAGCTCGGCAAATCCTTCCATGAGCTACATCAAGGGTTTTCTTCAACCTATTCAAGGTCGGTACCCTATAATACCCTTATAGTTCATCTCTTTTCTTTGCTTTCCTTCATTTTGTTTTTTTTCCCTAATTTCTAAGTAAGATAATGAGATGGGATAAATGGATGAAGGTGGATGGTTGTGTGAAGGTGAATGGGCGATTGGATGTTGTGTGTTTGTTGTGATGAATGAAATGGGAAGGGTATTGTACCAATAACAAACATACATGTGTGTTGTGAACATTAACCCACCTAGTAATGCAAGGTTTAGGTGTTAATCATAATGAACATTCCAAGTGTTTGATGAAATGCCAAAATGAAGAAAATGATAATGATTCTTAGAAAATGCATGTGTGAATTTCTTTACTTCATAGAATGGCATGTTGTTAGATTAATTGCTTAATTATTTGATTTAGTTGTTGATCAAATGCAAATGTTCTTTATTTGCCATTGTCATCCTTAATTGTACACGAAATCACGAGCACGACATGTAGTCCATGAGTAGGGTTTCAAGCATTAAACACCGTGTTTTTGTTTTAAGAAAAATCAAGGTTTTATTCCTGATTCACGAACACTATGACAAGGCCAAACGGAAGGGTTGGTAAATTGAGGTAGGGCATATCTTACGATATATTTTGCCTCGCTTTTTGACACAAACAAGAACGCTCCAAGCATGCATGTTACATTCAATGCATTTTGTTAAAGATGGTTCTCCCCTCCCTCACAAGTTGTTTCTCATTTAGGGAGAGGGGCTTGCCCTCCCTCACAAGTAGCAAGAACATGTTTATTTTCCAAGCAAGCAAGCATGATGCATGACATGATACGCATGACACGTGCATTGCATAAGAAAGGGTTTCACACCACCTTCCCTCACAAGTTGCATAAGAGGGGTCTCCCCTCCCTCACAAGTGCATCTCATTCCATGGCATGACAAGCATGATACATGACATGACAAGCATGACACGATACGATACGACAAGACAAGACACATGACAAGACAAGTTTTGAACACGGGCATGTCTGCACTTTCTTTTGTGGGTCATTTTGTACAAACTTGGATCATGTATATACATAGGGGTTTGTTAGACTTCCGCTATGCCATGTTTGAGTATGCTTCCTCTATTTTTGTCCTCTATTGTATATGCTCCATGTATTTTGCAGGTTATTTCATCTAGCAAGGCATGGAAGTCATGACAAGTCGACTAAGATTCACTCTAACTCCAAGGGTGGGTTTTGGGGCGCGACAGAGGTGGTATCAAAGCTTAGGCTTTAGGTCTTTAGGGTCACTTAGAATCTGGTACCACGGCTTGACAGGAGCATATGTTAGGAAGGAAGTTAAGAAGGACGTAAGTCGGAAGCGAGTCATGATTCCAAGTAGAAGACTAAACCTTAGTCTTAGTCCAAAATGGTTGTTCCAACCAAGTGCGTGTCTAGAAACGCTAGAACACTAAGTCTATTATGTATACACCGATGGGTATGATGCAATGTATACTAATATTATGTCAATAATACTACTTGAAATTTTGTGAGATGAAATTGTGGTTCCAAGTTAGACTCATGTGGTGCTATTGTTCTCAGGACTTTAGTTATAAGGCGGGGCACACGGGGTCGCGTACGGCACATTAGAGCTTCATCTTCTTCTCGGGATGAGGTTGAGCAGCCAGACCTCTCTCAGGTCTTAGGCTCCATTGCTGAGACTCTCGCCGTATTGGCGGCTCAACAAACTATACTATCATCGACGGCACCCACTCCACCGCCTACAGCTCTAGTACATCGCATAATTGGGGTTGAGGCATTTCGGAGACTGAGGCCTCCATCATTCCATGGGAGTGTGGACCCTCTTGCCGCGGAGGCTTGAATCCTCCAGTTAGAGAAGATCTTCACAATCCTCTCGCCCACAGAGGAAGATAAAGTGGCATGGGCGGTTTTCATGCTAGAGGGTGAGGCACACCATTGGTGGCTATCCGCCTTGAGGACTCGGGGATTTGACCATGCAAGGTCTGTAACGCCCCAAAATACCCCTTAGGAGTTAGGCGATAGTTTGGGCTCGTTACATACCACAGCAACCATCCTGCAGAGTATACAAGACAGATAAATAATGAACTGAAATTTTTCTTTAATAACTTAATTGTATTCCAAGTACAACTGTTTACAATAACTGAATATAAACTAAATCATGTACAAGTAATCCTTCACCTGAGTTACCAACTTAAGTGATACAATATCCCCAGACATAAAATCCAAAATACATGTCTCCCTCACACAACCTCACCATAGGGCCACATCTCTAAAACCCTCATATATGGGTGACAATCCGAGCAATCTCCTACTCTCCATGACCCACCTCGATCCAAGGAATTGGAGTATGGATATCATATAGTGTACCTACCGACATAAATGTACGGCTGAACATGGAATACTCAGCGAGTATAAGCTACTAGCTAACAATAGTAATAATGAGCATGCAGATTATCCTAAGCAGTTAATCAAGAGAACACAATTCATAATTCACCTTACGAGTTCCTGTGAGCATACGAGTTCTTATAACCTTTCTTGTGAGCATACGAGTTCTTATAATCTTTCTTACGAGCATACGAGTTCTTATAAGTTCTTGTGAGCATACGAGTTCTTATAACCTTTCTTGTGAGCATACGAGTTCTTATAATCTTTGTTGTGAGCAAATGAGTTCTTACAAGTTCTTGTGGTATAACCTTTCTTGTGAGCATATGAGTCTTATAATCTTTCTTGTGAGCATACGAGTTCTTATAACCTTTCTTGTGAGCATACGAGTTCTTACAATCTTTCTTGTGAGATGTCTTATGAGCCTTGTGAGATTTCTTGTGAGCTTTCTTGTGAGATTTCTTATGAGCCTTGTGAGATTTCTTGTGAGCTTCTTGTGAGCTTGTTTTCATAGAAACAGATGATAGTGCCCATATCTGGTCTTAGTACACTAAACATCATTTCATATTTCTTTATCCTTGCTTGGAGACAGATACTAGTACCCGTACCTGGTCTTAGTATACTGTTATCCTCTCATACGTTCTTGGAAACAGATGTTAATGCCCATACCTGGTCTTAGTACATTAACATCCTTTCATACTTATCTTAGAGACGTATACTAGTGCCCGTACCTGATCTTAGTACACTAGCACACTTTCATGCACTTGTGAGCTTGTGAGCCTTGAAAACATATAATAGTGCCCGTACCTGGTCTTAGTACACTAGTATCCTTCTATATTTCTTGTGAGCTTGTGAGATTCCTCTTATTAGTATTTTCTTATTATCTTATAAGCTTCCATGTAATTCTTTGTATACCCGTACTTATTGAAAGTATGCCTCTTTTTAATTTTAGAAAAATAAATCTTGGGGGGCATACATCGGATCCCAAGATCTGACTAAGATTCTAATTGATTTTATTCAATAAAGGTTAGAATAACATTCACCTTTGCGACTTTGAAATTGTTAAGTCAAATCCACGATAGAATAGTACTCGCAAAACTTCACAAGTGTCAAGTCTCCTGTCGATTCACACGAACCATCTTTTTCCTTTAAAGCTTTCTCTAATGGAAGCTAATGGCCCTTCCAAATTTCATGCTCTTTTATCTTTTCTTCTTTTCTTTGATCCAAGAACCTTTCTTGATCAAACAAGATCCAATCTTGATCTTCAAAGAACTTGTTCTTGATCATCAAAATCAAAAACTAAACAAAAAGGAAGAATGAGAAGGGTGACCATACACCCTCAAAGGGGGAGAGGGCTGGGCGAGAACTTGAGGAGAGGGAGAGAAGAAAAAATTCTGGAGAATTATATATTTAAAGGGCTGGGCATCCAATCCTTTATATAAGTTCCCTCTTGGTTGCTTGAATTGTAATCCAATTATAATTCATTAACCTTATCCTAATCCAATTAGGATTCTTCAATAGTTTCCTTTATTGATTATTCTCCTAATCAAATTAGGATTAATCTTAAAAGAAACCAACCTTATCCATTAGTAACTAATCTTATCCTTATCCAATAAGGAATCTTGAATTAGTAACTAACTAATGGAATCCCTAACAATTAGAGAATATTTAATTAGTAACTAACTCTAACTAACTAACTAACCTTATCTAATAAGGATATTAGTTATTAGAAACTAATTAAAATAATAACAATTATTATTCCTCCTTGAAGTGGGCGTCCCACCCTAGGTGGGTCCCACTCCACACGCCCAAAGGGTTTCCAAAACCCTCTTGGTCACTTGAATTATTCTTTTATAATAATTCCCAATGGGTCCTACCCATTTGGTTTTTCACATCTAATGTGATTCCACCTTTTAGAGCTTCACTATACCATATAGTGATTACTTAGAGAAATTAATTAATTTAATTAATAATTAAATTAAATACTTTAAGAAGGTCTTTGTGTGTGGGATCTAAAGGGATCTCTTATTTCCGGTTGTGGGACCAAGTACTTCACCTTTTTTTTTTTGGTTGAAGCATTGTTACACTAGGAAACACCTTTCCTAAAACTCCATTAGGATCATAGAATGTTATCTAAGTCCCTGGACTTCCACCAATCACAATTAATGTTCATTAACACAATGTGATTAACCTCCAGAAATTAGAGAATTGCTTGTAAGTACCATCTCACAATATATTTACAAATAAATCCTTCCACATTCCGATATCACTTGTAAGCTTCCGGGATTGGAACAATTCCGCTGTCTTAGTCCCTAGCTTATGAATAGAACCCATTCTTATGATTACTTTTTCAATGAACTAAACCTCCAAAACACTTTTGAAGAAACATTAGAAAAGAACTGACATATATATTTATATATACTTTTCCATATTAAAAATATTAACTTCGATAAAAACCATTTTACCGAAAAGCACCAGTACTGGATTTAACAGTTCAGTTCAACAAGTATCACCTTGATATCATTATCTCCAATTAAGGAGTTGTGGATTCCTTATTGAGTGTTTACACACTTCTCCAAACATTGTCTACATGACCCAACGTACCCGGAGTTAGTCCTGTGTATTGGACATTGCCGATTGGCACATCAAAGCCATATAGACAGATGTCTGAGAAGATGTTAACCTCTCAGGTCTAAGGACAATTTGTCAAATGGATAACCCTAATATAATCTGACAGTGTATTCCATAGGGTATCCACTAGTGACCCCGTTCAGTATTATGTACTTGTTACATATACTCACATGTTAGTCAAGAGTCACCACTCTCTGTGAATGAGATTCATCACACTATCTCATAGAACTACACATGTGCAAGCCATGATAAAGTACGGCGCCCAACCAGTACTCTAGAGGCTTCGAACAATATTAGGTTTACAAGGAACCGGAAAATCATATCTCCTCGCAACCTTTGCATGATTTTCCTACAATGTTACCTATGGAACTTTATGTCTTCATCATATGAGACAGTAATTAATATAAATACCCTTTATAGTTGGTTGTGTGAATATGATGTTTGTCTAATCAACATAGAAAAGTCTCTTATTGGCTTTCGAGGGCATATATGTCCAACAATCTCCCACTTGCACTCTAAGCCAATTAGATGTAATACCCATCTTCTCAGTGATGTTTCTCAAACACCAATGAGACATACCTTAATATGTATGGGTCTGTCATGTCTGCTTTACCACAACTATTGTAGTGATGCAATAACACTTGTAACTCTTGCAAATTTATTATCAATAACCATAGTCTTAAAAGAGTAAACAAAAATGATACTGTCCAACAGTCAATTTCTGAAGTTAACTTTCTTGTGCTTTACCATTGTACAATGCTCCGGACTAATCTGATCAATATCTTATCACATCAACATGTGATGAATATCCGGTCTAGTACAAGTATACTTTCTCAATATATCACATATCTAAGAGAAATTGATTCCATTCCATAAAGGTAGAAACTCTTTTATTGGAATCTTACTTGCACAAAAACATGATTGTTATTGTGAGAATAACAATATCATTTTCCTTTTGTCTCTAAACCATTTAGGACTAAGAAAACATGATGTCAAAGTTTTTGTCATTCATTGCAAATTTGCTAGATCAAATCTAAGAGAAGAATAATATTCATACTTCATTCATAATGAAAAGAATATTATCTTTGCATAGAACCAGGAAAGTAATTATGCTCCCACTAACCAATTTGTACACAAAGGATACTTTCATTCTTAGATGAAAATCAAACAGTTTGATTACTTCATCAGAATAAAAGTTAGTCCAACTATAGATTCTGGGACCTGTGGGTTCTAGTGTACTATTCAGGTATAGTGAGAGTAGAGGGTTGATCTTCATCAATTCTCATAATTATCGGTCTATTGGGCTTCCGCTTCTAGAACAATTCTAGATTCAGTTTCTCTTCTAGGAAACTTGTATTCCTGTTTACAAATATCTTTTGTTATCCAGGAATAGAGATTAAGTATCTCTAATGCGAATCCCAAGCTCATCTTCTATCAAATCATATCCAATATAATTCGATTTTAACAACACCATCATGCTATGGTTTGTTGTGGGAATTATCTGAGACAAGATGTAATGAGAGTAAATTATGAAATTTCTATTAAGAGGTACTCTTCTCAATCATGGAAGACTTACCTAGCTGTTTATTTATTTCAATGCGGAATTCCTTGAACTTTTCAAAGAATGTGAAATAAAGTTAGCTACCTCTTAATGGAAGATTCATATGGTTACGATCATCAAACTTTTGTCCCATTCCTAAGTAGAAGTTTTATCCACTCAGATTTCTCCTTCTCCTTAACAAACATGCAACTATTGCATTTATGCAAGATCATACCAAGCATTAGGAGCTGGAGGTTCCAACAATTAAGTTGGACTTGATGAGTACACAATCTGGATAATCCTTCCAAAGGTTTGTCCTGTATCCAATGACCAATTGCTTCACTATGAAGCACAATCCTTATACTTTCATTTCTTCTCAGAAGAGCCTTTGTTCATACTACTAGAATACCTTTCCAATGGAAAATCTTGGATTTCTTTCCTTTGCATAAATGCTCGGGATTTAGAAAAATCCAACTCTTTTGAACATCTTTGCAAAGAGCATTGAACTCTTCAAAGGTTCTTAGCCATATGCAACATGTGAGATTTCAGATAATCTGATTTCCTACTTGTTCAACATAACCATATTAAAGGACTCCTGGAGTTTGTCGAGGATCATATCCTCTAATCCCATAAATTTATTTCAATTTATCTCAGCACCAAGAATTGGGATTTATGAATCCAATGATCTCTATCATATTCTTTGTGACTGGGTTTCCCTAGTCAACTTGGTGTTTACTTGTCCTTTTATATAGTAAACTGCCTAGCAGCCCTATTGTATTCTGTAAACATCTTAAATGACATTTACCATTAGTAGTAAGAACTTGGGCAATTCTATAGATAGTAAGCATAAACTTGAGATTTCTTTTCCATTCCAAACACTTTGAATTGGTCAAGAGATTGTCATTAAAGTCTTGATAAAGTGGTTATAGAATGACATGACAATAAAACATACATCATAATATTTCACACATTATAATATCATTAGATCAGGGCTTTCAATCTTTGATGATATTGCTCATCATTCAATCAAATTTCATAGACCCCTCAATCTATAAAATTAGGAAATATGCTACTTCATATTTCTAATGAGCATTGGGTGCCTTATAATACACATGCAATCTTCCATTTTAGGATAGTACCACACATGCACTACAAGGTGGATAGTAACTTTCCATCATTGAGCATCTCATGCATAACTCCTTATGTAAATCAGTGATTCCCAATTTTCTTGCGACCTCCAAGGACAAGATGATTGTCACTGTTTCAGCCGCCATGTTCCTTGGTTAAGTGAAACCCATCATTCTGGTTCGTCATATGATCAAGTAGGGCTGTACTCCCATTTTAGTTGACACTCCCTATCAGGCCATACACAAACCTATCTACTATAGAAATAAGACTCTAGGAGTTTAACTCAGACTGAATTATGTCAATACCTTTTGGCAAGACAAGACTCAGGCTAATTAATTCCTAGTCTTATTGATAATGGAAGGTCATAGGGCAACATTATCCCGTAGGATAGATTAGCCCATTTAATTCACTTAATATTTTTCTTGAGGGAAAACAGAATATTATGAACAAATTATACATCTAATGCATATATCAAAAGCATTCACAATATTTATCATTGTATCACATGTATAGAACAATATACAAAATCATCACATGATAATAAATCAAATTTCTGTTTAATTAAATCAAACTAATTCCAATAAACTCCCACTAACCCTAGAAATCTTAATGGATCTAATCCAAGGGTACAAATGTTAATTTTTAACATCAGTGGGCTTTAGATGGTTCATGCATCCATATGATGGACCATTGGTCATACCAAGCACCATGGGCCCAAAATAACAATTATAAAGTGTCCATGTGCATCACTAAAGCCCATAAGTCAAAATGGACTATATTACCTTTTAATTCTCTACGAATTAATTTCAGCACATTAGGGTTCACCAACCCTAAGTCTAAAAGAAATTATGGGATTCTTTAAAAAACTCTCTAAAACCTCTACTAGGGTTTATAAGTGTCACTCAAGCACTTCCCATAATCGTGAATATTGTTAGCTTACATCTATGTCAATTAAGGCACAATTATCTCATAATCATGCAAGTAACATATTCCACGTAAAAAATTTCAATATGGACTACATGCATCAAGTCCAAAAGGGCTATAATAATGTGTTTTATTTAAACAAAACTTTTTATGTTTGAACAAAACACATATTGTGGGGTTTGATCCAATTATCCAAAATTTGCACAAAAACGATAATCACATTATCACAAGGGTTATGGACTTTTCTAAGCAACTAAGAGCTATAACAAATCATCACATGAAATACATAATATAGCTGCACAATGGGTCCACATGATCATGCTATCTTAGAAATCCTATAACTACTCTTGTAGAATGCCTTCCAAGATTTATTCTCCATGCGATCACCATCATCTTCGATCTTCAATATGATTTCTCTATAGAGAAAAACCAGCAACTCCTAATACTAAGATTACATCATATTCAAACTAAGAAACTTTGAGAAAGCACCCAAAATAGGGTGCCCAAGAGGAGTACAACTCATAAGAAGAAAGAGAATAGAATAGAGAGAGAAGAAGAAGATATGATCATGGAACCCATCCACCATTCAACAAGAATATATATTAACAATTCATCAACTATGAATAATAATATGGCATGACAAATTACTTAGAAAGTCCATAACCTCAACAAGGGTTTTGTTAACCTTAGGGAAACTCTTTCCCATATGGTTAAGGTCTCTATTAACATTTAATAGAAAAACCCTAGAGCAAAGAAAACAAGCATGACAAGAATGAATTCTTAGGGCTTTTAGATCATCATTAAAAGAAAAAAATTTTCCTTTAATGCTTAGAAAATCATTTAGAGAAACAATTTCTCTAAAATTTAATCTAATCCTAAAATTCATCCTCACATTCCTCAATTGATAAACAAATAGAAAACACCATATTAAATTCGGCTAGGCTAGGGATCTAATCCCTTCCATATTATTTTGATCTAATTAACAATTAAAAGACCAAAATAAAAATCAGCAAATTGCTAATTTTTAATATCACTTTATATTGATTCAAAATCAATAATAGGTGAATTCAAAATTTTCCATAATGGCCAACTGCTTTAGGGATTATTTGATTTAACAATTAAATAAAATAATACCCTAAACACTAGTATTAAATGTCCATAAAATAATTGATCTCTATCAATTAAAATTCACTTGAGATAAAACCCTGTATCTCAACCAATGGTATTTATGTAATTACTTGATTAACTATTAATCAAATAAAAATTTATAAATACTATGTAGTCAAAAATTTTGAGCACATGTAATTGATCCAAATCAACTGCAATAATTATGGTATTATTCCCATAAAATTTTTAGGGAACCATAAAAGATATCATAATTAACATTTAATTAAATGATAGCCCATGGACTCGAAGCAGATAATTAAACAATTTAATTAAATCTCAGCCCATGCTCTCGAATCAAATAATTAAACTATTTAATTAATTGATAGCCCATTAAACGATTTAATAGCATCCCATGCTCTCAAATCAAATAATGGAATTTAGGAAAAATTTGAAAGCCTCTCGGAAAATTAATTTAGAAAACTCCTTTTCCCGCTTTAGATTTTTGACTCAAGTTTTGACCCTCAAAACGATTGATTCTGGAAAAACTTTCTTCACGAAAGTTGTAGAACTATTCGACGGCTTCGAAACGATGTGCTGACGGTCCTAAATTGGACTTAGGGTCACAAAGTTATGGCCGAAATACCGAAACTGTATCGATTCTTCTAATCAAATACAAATCCGAAAATCCATGAATCAATTTTAATCGAAATAAGCTTTAATCTCCAAGAACACTTAAGCAAGGGTGTCTAACACCATGAGATTTATTAATTAACATTTAATAAATTAAATCTCATCTATATTTGCTAGCCAAAATATCAATAGGTATCTAAGTGGTATATATCAAAGGGAAAACTTGCCCGGGGGTCACAAGAATGAATTAAACAATTTAATTTAATATGAAAAGGATCTCTAAATCCTTAAAGGGCTTTAACCAAATTTATATCTCTATATACCTATCCCTAATAGAATTAAGAGAGGTTTTGAAATCATCCAAAACTGAAATTAGCACCACACTAATTTCTAAGAGCTTGATTACTCCCTCAATAACTAGAGGGGGATCCCTTAACCCGACAAATGATTATCTAATCATCAAGAATCTAGAAGATTGATTCATTAGGGTAACCAAAATTCATAGGGGAGGCAATCTTGATATAAATCTTGATTAAACTCAAAAATCAAAGAGAAGCATAGCCAACGCTCTGATACCAATGAAAGTATGCCTCTTTTTAATTTTAGAAAAATAAATCTTGGGGGCATACATCGAATCCCAAGATCTAACTAAGATTCTAATTGATTTTATTCAATGAAGGTTAGAATAACATTCACCTTTGCGACTTTGAAATTGTTAAGTCAAATCCACGTTAGAATAATACTCGCAAAACTTCACAAGTGTCAAGTCTCCTGTCGATTCACACGTACCTTCTTTTTTCTTTAAAGCTTTCTCTAATGGAAGCTAATGGCCCTTCCAAATTTCATGCTCTTTTATCTTTTCTTCTTTTCTTTGATCCAAGAACCTTTCTTGATCAAACAAGATCTAATCTTGATCTTCAAAGAACTTGTTCTTGATCATCAAAATCAAAAACTAAACAAAAAGGAAGGGGAAGGGTGACCGTACACCCTCAAAGGGGGAGAGGGCTGGGCGTGAACTTGAGGAGAGGGAGAGAAGAAAAAATTCTGGAGAATTATATATTTAAAGGGCTGGGCATCCAATCCTTTCTATAAGTTCCCTCTTGGTTGCTTGAATTGTAATCCAATTATAATTCATTAACCTTATCCTAATCCAATTAGGATTCTTCAATAGTTTCCTTTATTGATTATTCTCCTAATCAAATTAGGATTAATCTTAAAAGAAACCAATCTTATCCATTAGTAACTAATCTTATCCTTATCCAATAAGGAATCTTGAATTAGTAACTAACTAATGGAATCCCTAACAATTAGGGAATCTTTAATTAGTAACTAACTCTAACTAACTAACTAACCTTATCTAATAAGGATATTAGTTATTAGAAACTAATTAAAATAATAACAATTATTATTCTTCCTTGAAGTGGGCGTCCCACCCTAGGTGGGTCCCACTCCACACTCCCAAAGGGTTTCCAAAACCCTCTTGGTCACTTGAATTATTCTTTTATAATAATTCCCAATGGGTCCTACCCATTTGGTTTTTCACATCTAATGTGATTCCACCTTTTAGAGCTTCACTATACCATATAGTGATTACTTAGAGAAATTAATTAATTTAATTAATAACTAAATTAAATACTTTAAGAAGGTCCTTGTGTGTGGGATCTAAAGGGATCTCTTATTTCCGGTTGTGGGACCAAGTACTTCACCTTTTTTTTTTGGTTGAAGCATTGTTACTAGGAAACACCTTTCCTAAAACTCCATTAGGATTATAGAATGTTATCTAAGTCCCTGGACTTCCACCAATCACAATTAATGTCCATTAACACAATGTGATTAACCTCCAAAAATATTAGAGAATTACTTATAAGTACCATCTCACAATATATTTACAAATAAATCCTTCCACATTCCGATATCACTTGTAAGCTTCTGGGATTGGAACAATTCCACTGTCTTAGTCCCTAGCTTATGAATAGAACCCTTTCTCATGATTACTTTTTCAATGAACTAAACCTCCAATACACTTTTGAAGAAACATTAGAAAAGAACTGACATATATATTTATATATACTTTTCCATATGAAAAATATTAACTTCGATAAAAACCATTTTACCGAAAAGCACCAGTACTGGATTTAACAATTCAGTTCAACAAGTATTACCTTGATATCATTATCTCCAATTAAGGAGTTGTGGATTCCTTATTGAGTGTTTACACACTTCTCCAAACATTGTGTACATGAGCCAACGTACCTAGAGTTAGTCTTGTGTATTGGACATTGCTGATTGGCACATCAAAGCCATATAGACAGATGTCTGAGAAGATGTTAACCTCTCACGTCTAAGGACAATTTTTCAAATGGATAACCCTAATACAATCTGACAGTGTATTCCATAAGGTATCCACTAGTGACCCCGTTCAGTATTATGTACTTGCTACATATACTCACATGTTAGTCAAGAGTCACCACTCTCTGTGAATGAGATTCATCACACTATCTCATAGAACTACACATGTGCAAGCCATGATGAAGTACGACGCCCAACCAGTACTCTAGAGGCTTCGAACAATATTAGGTTTACAAGGAACCGGAAAATCATATCTCCTCACAACCTTTGCATGATTTTCCTACAATGTTACCTATGGAACTTTATGTCTTCATCATATGAGACAGTAATTAATATAAATACCCTTTATAGTTGGTTGTGTGAATATGATGTTTGTCTAATCAACATAGAAAAGTCTCTTATTGGCTTTCGAGGGCATATATGTCCAACACTGATGAATTGGACGTACATACTAGTGTTTTGTCTTTCTTATTGTACTTAAAATCTTATCATTGTCTTGTAGAATTCACTCTTGTCTTGTTCTTATTTCGTGGAAATCACTATTGTCTTGTCTTGGTTTAATTTCATATGATTGTACTTAGAAAACTAGGTTCATGCATGCATACTTTCTTGTGCATAGAGCGATGGTGAACATCGTAGTGACTAGAAGCAATTAAAAGAACATCATATAGCATTTCAACTTTTCCATAAATATACAAGATTTTTAAGGAAACCCATAAAGCATATTAGCATAATTACCAAATTTTGGGGAAAGTCCTTACTCATAATTCCATCATCTTAACTTCAATTTTCATACAAGCATTTAGTCAAACACGTGATTTTCAACATTTTCCTAGGCATTTATTTCATGATTTCTTTGTCAAACACCTTGCATTCAACATTCCTTTAAGCTTTAAACTCATAATTTCTTAGTCTTAGGTTTTTAAGTCCATTTATGCATTTTATCAAACACTTCACATGCAACATTGGTGTAGTCCTTATTTTTACATTTTCCTTTACATGCATTTCATCAACATCTTGGTGTGTGCATTATTCATACATTGCCCATCCACCATTTTCCATCCCACACATTCATCACAACCATAGGGCATCCAATCGCCTCAACCCCCATCTATCCATACATCCACCATCATTATTATTTATCTTGTTTATATTTTAGGAAAAATACCACATTTCAAGAAGAAAGGGAGATACAAGATCAAAATCAACATTTTTAAGAGAGAAAACTAGGTTATTGCTAAGATAGTTAGTAGGGTGTAGTAACCTTTGAGGATTAACTCCTATTTTTGAGGAAAACCCTTGAATAGAAACCCCCAAGTTTGATGGAGGAGGATCCAACTTGAGGAGGAAGATCCTAGCTTGAAAATCCAAGCTTGTGGAAAGAAGTGAGGATTTGAGCTCCTCTTGATCTTCTCATGAAATCCACTTTGTGGTCGTTTCCTCGTAACTTAATTCGTGAGGAAAGCCTTGGTGTGCACGATTCTTGCTCCCCTTTTTGGTCTTGAGAAGATTGGAGATTGAATTTGGGGGTTTCCTTGATTTTGAGAGAAACCCCCCTTTTGGAAACCTAAGTTTCCTCATTTTTCTCTCCAAAAGTCTTTCTCTAAGTGTTAGAAACTTTGGTCCCCCGAAAATGGGGTATGTATAGGTGTTTGGGTTGAGAAAAACCGTAAAAAAAACATTTTTGGGCAATCTCACTCGAGCAGGCTTCCATCTCACTCGAGCGGGTTGCACCTGGGACTCAAAAATTGCATTTTGGTCAATCTCGCTCGAGCGGGTTTGGATCTCGCTCGAGCGAGTTTGTCTACAAAAATGCACTTTGGTATTTTGGCCATAACTTTTGACTCGGTGGTCCAATTTTGACGATTCAACTGGCGTTGGATTTTTATTTAAAAGGGAAACAACTTTTATGTTTTATACAACTCCTAATTTTGAGGTTTTCATGGTCAAAATGGGCCCACAAGTGAACTAGTCCAAGACTAACTTCTGAATTTGTAGCAGACCCATCTTCAGTAAATCCACCTTTCACCTAGCTTCAACTCACAATTGGGAAAAGTGATAAACATGATTATCAAAGAGGGTTTCGATACCTTTCTAATGGCTCATAAATCACTCAATTCTGATAAGCGATGACGACACTAGAGGTCTCACAAGTTGAGGGTTGTTAAGACCTCACTCATCCTTTAACACTTAGAACCCTTCCTTTTTTATATTTTTAACACCCATAAACACCAAGGCGGGTTCTATAGTATCCTTACACACCATAAATCCTATAATAAACTCCTCACATCATTCACACGCACCTAGGGAACCTTGAACCTCACAAGCACTGTTTATAGCACTTTTCACAGCACTATTCACTTACAACCCTTTAAGTACTTAGGGTATTTTATATACCCTTGCTTTTATCAACTTAGAGTATATTTATACTCCCTTTTTGAGACTCAATACACGCACATAAAACCCACACATGGCTCACCATACTACCAAGAATAAAATGGAAGGCTTTAGGCCTTTATAAACACTATACAAGGGCACTATTCACTAACACTGTTCATAGTACAGTGAACATGAATTTTGGGGTTCTACAAGGTCAACCTTGGACTTGGGAGGAGTTTAAGGACACGTTTTACAAGAAATACTTCCCGGTGGGAGCTTTGGAAAAGAAAGAGAAGGAGTTCATCAACCTTGAGCAGGGCTCTATGTCGGTGGCTCAATATGAGGCCAAGTTCTCAGAATTGTCGAGATTCGCGCCTCACATGATCGCCACCGAGGTGATAAAGGTGAGAAGGTTTGAGCAAGGGCTCAAAGATGTCATTATGGAGAAAGCGTCGGCTTTCAGGCATGCTACCTACCCTGAGGTAGTAGACAAGGCCTTATTGATCGAGGCAAATTCTGAGGCGGTGTCCAAGAAGAGGGAGTTGGCGAGAGGCTAACCTAGTGGTTCAGTACCTCCAAAGAGGTGGAATCATACCGGCCCTTACCAGTATACATAGCCAGCACCACCTCAGTATGCGTGGCTAGCACCACCACAGAGGCCGTCTTATGCGCCTCCAGCTCCACAGAAGTATGCGCCTCAGGCCCCACGACCTTAGGCTCTTTTGGCCCCACGGCCCGTTGCACCTCAAGTAGCGAGGTATACTCCACCTCCTGCCCCTCTGATCTACACGTATGAGGTCTGCATGTCTTGTGGCAGAAGGCACCCAACGGATGTTTTCACTGTGATCGTCAGGGCCACATGATCAGGGATTGCCCGACGAGGCATTTACCAGGCCAATCAAAGGGGATTAGGCCCCCAGCTCGTCCAGCAGGATCATACCAGGCGTCCTCCTAGCCTACACGTTCTGCACCTCCGCCTCGCCAGGCGAATCAGGGGAGAGTATTTGCCTTGACAGAGGGTGATGCACTTGCATCTAACGATGTAGTGCAGGGTATGCAATTGTAGTTTATTTAATTGTCCATGAATTATCTTGTTGTGTATTATTCGATTGTGTACATATATGGTATGTCATATACATATATACCTATATGTATACGCTGTTGATGCATGGATTGACTTAGCTAGCTAAAATTTCAGGAACCTTACTAGTCAATGAATGTTTGGCTCGAGTATTGATCGACACCGGGTCTACTCATTTATTCGTATCGCCGAGTTTCTCTCAAGGCTTTTCCTCTGAGCCTAGCCAGTTGAAACCGGAGTTAGCCATTTCGGCTCCTCTCGGCAAGATGGTAGTGGCATATAAAGTGTATAGTAATAGTGTGGTTCAAGTAGGGAGCCACGAGTTGGCGGTTGATCTAATCATCCTCGGGTTTCAAGACTTTGACGTCATCTCAAGGATGGACTGGTTAGCAGCACATCATGGGCATGTGGCTTGCTTTGAGAAGATGGTACTTTTCAAGCCGGTAGAAGGGAAGCCATTTCACTTTCGAGGGATGAGGAATAAGCATATTGCTCGCTTTGCGGCACTAAGCTTAGCGAACCCCGAGGCAAAGGACTCTTTGACTATCCCAGTCGTGAATGAATTCCTGGATGTGTTTCTAGAGGAGTTGCCAGGGTTGCCCCTAGACAGAGAGATTGAGTTTGTGATTGAGCTT
Source organism: Tetracentron sinense (assembly GCA_015143295.1). Classification (NCBI taxonomy): domain Eukaryota; kingdom Viridiplantae; phylum Streptophyta; class Magnoliopsida; order Trochodendrales; family Trochodendraceae; genus Tetracentron; species Tetracentron sinense. The sequence goes on from JABCRI010000508.1 coordinate 26,764, forward strand.
GCACCAGGCATAGCTCCCATCTACCAGGCTCCGTATAGAATGGCCCCGATCGAACTCAAGGAGTTGAAGACTCAGTTGGAGGAATTGCAAGGCCTTGGTTTCATTTGACCAAGTGTCTCACCCCGGGGTACCCCGGTTTTATTTGTCAAGAAGAAGGATGGCTCGATGCGGATGTGCGTCGATTACAGGTAGTTAAACAAAGTCACTATAAAGAATAGGTATCCATTGCCTAGGATTGATGACTTGTTCGATCAGATAAAGGGGGTGAGATTTTTCTCTAAGATCGATCTTCGGTCGAGTTACCACCAATTGAAGATCAAGGTTGAGGATGTGCCCAAAACTGCTTTTCGGACTCGGTACGGACACTACGAGTTCTTGGTGATACCTTTTGGTCTCATGAATGAGCCGAAAGCCTTTACGGATTTGATGAACTGGGTGTTCTGACCATACCTAGATCGATGAGTGATCGTGTTTGTCGATGACATACTAATATATTCCCAGACACGGGAAGATCACGTGCGAGACCTTCGCCTTGCTTTAGAAATGCTGAGAGAGCACAAACTGTATGCTAAACTAAGCAAGTGTTAGTTTTGGTTGGAAGAAGTGACATTCCTAGGCCACGTTGTATCCGTGAAAGGCATCTCGGTAGATCCGAAGAAGATAGAGGCAGTTATGAGTTGGGCGAGACCCAAGAGTGTCACAGAGATCACAATTTTCTTGGGTTGGCAGGCTATTACAGGAGATTTGTAGAGGGTTTCTCCAGCCTCGCAGCACCGCTCACTTATTTGACTAGGAAGAATGCCAAGTTTGTATGAAGCGATAAGTGTGAGATCAGTTTAACAGAACTAAAGAAGCGGCTTACCACAGCCCCCGTCCTTACAGTTCCATCTAGACGTGGCGCTTATGAGGTGTACAGTGATGCCTCGCATGTCGGACTTGGGTGCGTTCTCATGCAGCACAAAAATGTTATTGCCTATGCATTGAGGCAATTGAAGGAGCACGAAAAGAATTATCCCATGCACGACTTGGAGCTTGCTGCAGTCGTATTTGCACTCAAGATCTGGCGACACTACCTTTACGGGGTAGACATTTATGTGTTCACAGATCACAAGAGCCTCAAGTATCTCTTTTCCCAAAAGGAGCTGAATCTGAGGCAATAACGTTGGATGAAATTTCTGAAAGACTACGAGTGCACCATCCAATACCACCCGGGCAAGGCAAACGTTGTAGCAGAAGCTTTGAGTAGAAGACTTCCGGGTCTTTTGGCACACATGTTGGTGTAGGAATGAAGACTACTAGAAGGTTTGGCAAATCTAGACATTAGTATGAATGATTTTGTTCGTAGTCCTATCTTGGCAAATGTCACGGTTCGGCCATACATTATAGATTTGATCCAAGAGTATCAAGCCACAGATACTGACTTACTGGCTTTCTAGGACAAGGAGGTTGCCAAGGGTAATGAAGACTTTTCTCTCACTAGCCCTGGTGCTATTACATTCAAGGGAAGGCTGTGTGTCCCAGCCAATGCAGATCTTCGGAAGGAGATTATGGATGAAGCCCATCGATCGAAGTATATTGTGCATCCTGGGAGTACAAAGATGTACCGAAACCTCAAGAATCACTTTTGGTGGTGGAATATGAAGAGAGATGTTGCAGAGTATGTGGCACGGTGCTTGGTGTGCCAATAGGTGAAAGCAGAACCCATGCGGCCTGTAGGTTTATTACAGTTTCTCCTGATTCCCGAGTGGAAATGGGAGAACATCTCTATGGACTTCGTTGTTGGCTTGCCAAAAAAGGGCAAGGAACTTAGATGCGATTTGGGTTGTAGTAGATCATTTAACAAAGCCCGCACACTTCTTACCTTACTGAACTACTTTCAACTCGAGCCAGTTGGCCGCATTGTATATCAAGGAGATCGTTCGGTTACACGGGGTGCCAGTCTGTATTGTGTCAAATCGGGAACTAAGATTCACGTCCAGGTTCTGGAAGAGCTTTCAGGAAGCCATTGGTTCCTGACTTGATTTCAGCACCGCCTTTCATCTACAAACGGATGGACAAACTGAGAGGGTGAACTAGATCATCGAAGACATGCTTCAGGCATGTATGTTGGATTTCAAGGGCAGTTGGGAAGAGCAATTACCATTGGTAGAGTTCGCCTACAATAATAACTACCAGGTGAGCATCCAAATGGCACCATTTGAGACCTTGTATGGGCGAAGCTGTAGGTCTCCTCTCTACTGGGATGAGGTGGGATAGAGAAAAATACTTGGTCCAGAATTGATTGAGCAAACTGCGAACTAGGTTAAGATCATCCGAGATCAGTTGAAAGCTACCCAAGATCATCAGAAAAGCTATGCTGACACTTGCCGTAGGGACTTGGAATTCCAAGAAGGGGATCAAGTTTTTGTGAAGGTATCTCCTAGCAAGGGGATTATGAGATTTGGCAAGAGAGGCAAGCTTAGTCCTCGGTATGTTGGGCTGTTTGAGATTATCACATGAGTTAGTGAAGTTGCTTACCGAGTAGCTCTTTCACCTCACATGGCCACGGTGCACAACATTTCCATGTATCTATGCTTCGAAAGTACATTACGGACCCTCTGTATGTCATAGAACTGGAATCATTGGAAATCCGAGAAGATCTCACTCTAGTTGAAAGGCCGGTTCAGATTTTGGATCGGAGAGATCAAGTCCTTCGCAACAAGACTATTCCATTAGTGCTTGTTCAATGGCAACATCATACTCGGGAAGAGGCCACTCGGGAGCATGAAGCCGAAGTCAAAGCGAAATACCCGGAGTTGTTTGAATAGGCTTTTGTTTATGCTATGTAATTTTGTTTTGGGTTTGTAATGCAAGTGTCGTCCAAATTTCAAGATGAAATTTTTATAAGGGGGGAGGATGTAGCACCCCAGAACTTTTGTCATGTATTGGCACCCGTGCCAAGGCATTATGCCTTTGTAATTGTCGCGACCCAAAACCCACCCTAGGAGTTAGAGTGAATCTTGGACGACCAATCATGACTTTCATGACTTGCTTGACCAAAATAACCTGCAAAAGACCCACAGAGCATACATAATAGAGGACAGCAATAGCGGAAACTTAAACTATAAAGCACAGCGGAAGACTTAACCAAAACCTCTATGTGTATATACATATACATGATCCAAGTTTATACAAGAGTGAAATCACAAAAAAGAAAGTGCGGACATGCCCGCCAAAACACATGGTATAAATCTCTCATGCTCACCCACAGCTATCCACTCAGAATCTAAAACCACTACCTAATAGTAGCTCTCTACCGGAGGTTCCTCTACCGGTTCCTCTACGTACTCCTCCTCCACCCATCGGCCAGGAGAAAAGACATCGAATGGGGCAGCAGCTCCCTCAGAACCTGCCAACATAAACGTACGGCTGAGCATGGAATACTCAGCGTATACCAAATGCTAACCAACAGTCATAGCAAAACCATAGTAGTGTAGAAAATAGGAAGCAGTTCACATGTGTAAAGTGAGAACAATTGATATCATAACAAGGAAATAAGCAATTTATAATCATGCTTGCATTTCATAAAATCCGGTAAAACCCTTGAAAACACTGTGCACTTGACTTGACTTAAAATACCATTTTCGTGCTTGAAAGCTTGTCTTGTCTGTCTTTCTTGCTTCTTGATGAACTTGTCATGTCATGCATGTCATGCGTGCTTGCTTGGAATTTAAACTACTTGCGAGGGATGGGTAACCCTTTTTCCTAAATTCTCATGCTTGCCATGCCATGTATCTTGCTCGAAAAATAAACTACTTGTGAGGGAAGGGAGACCGTTCTTCCTAAATGTTCATGTCATGCCATGCTTGCTTGCTTGAAAAAGTAACCTACTTGTGAGGGAAGGGAGACCCTTCTTCCTAAATGCACTTGCGAGAGAAGGGAGACCCTTCTTTATGAGATGCATGTCTTGTCCTTGTCAAAAGCGAAGTGAAACATATCGTAGGATCTGTCCCACCTCTAAGTCTCGTTCTTAAGAATACCGATAAAACATGTCATGCATGCCGTGCTCGTAGGACCGTGTACAATTAAGTATGACAATTGTATCGAGAACATTTCAATTGATCAATAATTAAATCAAACTAATAAGCAATTAATCTATCAAGAAGTTCACACACACATTTTCTAAAATAAAGCCTCATCTTCTTCAATGAGTCATTTCATCAAACACTTGGTATGCGCATTATGGTTAATACCTAAATCTTGAATTCCTAGGTGAGTTAAGCTCATAGCATACATGTAAGTTTGTTATTGGTCCAATGCCCTTCCCATTTAATTCATTTCAACAAACACACGGCATCCAATCACACATTCACATCCAACATCCATCCATCCATCCATTCTCCTTATCTTGGTCAGAAATTTGGGGAAAATCGTCAAATGAAAGAAAAACAAGGTGAATAGGTGAACTAGAAGGTTAGTATAGGGTACCGACTTGAGGAAGAATCCCTCTTTGGGTTTGAGGAACTCTAATTGCTTGAGGAAGGATTCTTCTTTGAAAATCTTCAAGTTCGAACCCCCCTTGATCTCCAATCAAAGCCACATTGGAGGATTTCTCCAATATCTCCTTCTCCTTTCTCCCCTCTTTCTCTCCTCTCTAGATTAGAATTACCTCAAATGAGGATCCCTAAACAAGAAAAGGGTTTAAGACCCTCAAATCTGGCACCTGCTACCGCATGCGATCGATCGCACACTTATCTGCGATCGATCGCAGGTCCTTGCGATTGATCGCACCTGGATGCGATCTATCGCATATGAACCCGAACCTTTCTGGTCTGATTTCCCCTGCATACGATCGATCGCACACTCTTGCGATCGATCGCAGATCCCTACGATCTATCGCACCTGAGGATCCATCTATCGCATATGACCCCGAGAGTTTGGGACCCATTTCGCCTGCATGCAATCGATCGCACCTGACTTGCGATCGATCGCACCCTCCAGATTTTGTTGCTTTCTTCCATTTTTCCACACTTTGGTAATTCGGCCATAACTTTCAACTCGTTTATCCGATTTTGATGATTCAACTTGCATTGGATTCGTCTTTTGAAAAGGAACATTCTCGGGATTTCAAAATTTCAAAATTTTCCTTCATTTATTTACCAAATTACCCTTAAAGTTGACTGGTCCGTAAATGAGATTCAGCAACTCGGGTTTTTCGACACATCCGACTTGGGAACACAACCTCTTAACATTTAAGTTGTTTAAAATTTCTCATTTCATAGAAAGGAAGAAGATTACAAAGGTTTAACACCTTGGCATGGTTTCCAATCCATGGCAAAAGTTCCGAGGCTCTACAGTAATCCTCCTATTTCTATGAAATGAGAATATTTAAAGAACTCTAAGTGTTAAGAAGTAGTATTCCTAAGTTGGATATATCGAAAACCTGAGTTACTGAATCTCATTTACGGATCAGTCAACTTTAGGGGTAATTTGGTCAATAAATAAAGAAGAAATTAGAAATTCTAAATGCCAAAAATGTTTCCCTTCGAAAGACGAATCCAACGCAAGTTGAATCGTCAAAATCGGACAACCGAGTCAAAAGTTATGGCCAAATTACCAAAGTAGGGAAAAATAACAAAATCTGGAGTGTGCGATCGATCGCAAGTCAGGTGCGATCGATCGCAAGTCAGGTGTGGGCAAAATGGGTCCCAAAATCTCTGGGCCATATACGATAGATGGATTCCCCAGGTGTGATAGATCTCAGGGTTCTGCGATCGATCGCAAGTATTTGTGATCGATCGCATGCAGGGAAAATCAGACCAAAAAGTTTGGGTTCATGTGCGATAGATCGCATCCATGTGCGATCGATCGCAAGGACCTGCGATCGATCACAAATAAGAGTGCGATCGATCGCATGTGGTAGCAGATTCCGAATTTGAGGGTTTTAAACCTTTGATCTATTAAGGGTTCTCATTTGAGGGCTTTCCTAAACTAAGGGAAAGGAAGAGAAGGGAGAGGAAAGGGGTTTTCCAAGAGGGTTTTGGATTGGAGAGAAGGATTAGCTCCAAATTCTTCCCCAAATCTCAAGATCTTCCTAATCAAAGCTCAAGCAAAACGTGGAGTTCTCCTCCAAGCTCGGCAACGACTTCCACGAGCTACATCAAGGGTTTTCTTCAACCTATTTAAGGTCGGTACCCTATACTACCCTTCTAGTTCATCTCTTTCTTTGCTTTTCTTCATTTTTGTTTTTTTTTCCCTAATTTCTAAGTAAGATAATGAGATGGGATAATGGATGAAGATAGTAGTTGTGTGAATGTGAATGGGCGATTAGATGCCGTGTGTTGTTGTGATGAATGAAATGGGAAGGGTATTGTACCAATAACAAAACATACATGTGTGTTGTGAGCATTAACCCACCTAGTATGCAAGGTTTAGGTGTTAATCATATGAACATACCAAGTGTTTGATGAAATGCCAAAATGAAGAAAATGATAATGATTCTTAGAAAAGGCATGTGTGAATTTCTTTACTTCATAGAATGGCATATTGTTAGATTAATTGCTTATTATTTGATTTAGTTGTTGATCAAATGCAAATGTTTTTATATGCCATTGTCATCCTTAATTGTACACGAAATCACCAGCACGACATGTAGTCCCACGAGTAGGGTTTCAAGCATAAACCCCGTGTTTTTTAAAACGAAAAATCAAGGTTTTATTCCTGATTCACGAACACTATGACAAAGGGCCAAACGAAGGGTTGGTAAATAGAGGAGGTCATATCTACGATATATTTTGCCTTTTTTCCTTTATGACACAAATAGAACGCCAAAAAGCATGATGTTACATTCAATGATTTGTTAACATGAGGGGTCCACTCCCTCACAAGTGTTATTTAGGAAGAGCGGCCTCCAGCGCCCTGCAAGTAGCAAGGAAGGTTTAGTTCCAAGCAAGCAAGCATGCTAGAAGACCACTGCATGACAGTGCAGGGCATAAGAAAGGGTTCCCATTCCCTCACAAGTGCATAAGAAGGGTCTCCCCTCCCGTCAAAGTGCATCATGCAATGGCATGACAAAGCTGCACTGACAGAGACGCATGAACACCGCATGACACGATACAAACGACAAGACAAGGCAAATGACAAGACAAGGTTTTGAACACGAAAGGAGTATGTCAAGTCAAGCCAAGCACATGACGTTTTCAATAGATTTCCGACTTTCATGTTATGCAAGTATGAATTATTTTCTTTCCGGATGATTAAATTGGCTACTGCCTTTATAGGTATTGCTATGATGGTTGTTGGTAGTATTTGTTACCGCGAGATTTCCATGCCAGCCGTACGCTTATGTCGGAACCGGTGATAGATGGAGCGGCTGCCTTCGAATATGTGCTCCCAGACCCGGGTGGAGGAGGTCCCTGCTGAGGAGGCCTCAGAGACTGTCCCTATAGTGCGAGTCTAAGTGAGAGTTGTGTGTGGCTTGAGAGATTATATTAAGATTTTGTCAGGGTATAGAACACTTTCTTTTGTGGGTCATTTTGTACAAACTTGGATCATGTATATACATAGGGGTTTGTTAGACTTCCGCTTTTCTGTTG
>JABCRI010000509.1:0-21035 GCA_015143295.1 Tetracentron sinense
AAGATGGCCTCCTTTTACATGATTTTTTCATAAGAGAAAAAGACCATCTTTACAAGATATTTTTCTCGAAAGAGAAAAATACCCTCTCGCAATCCCAAATCCCAAAAAGTACCCTCGTTAGACGTGGCAGTGGAAGAACACACGTAAGAAATAGAAGTAAGAAAGTATCCTCCTTACTAAAAGGTAAAATCATATGTTTTTTTTAATACTATACGAAATTTAACAAATCAAAAAAAAAAATGGTGGATGGTGGGGGCTTGGGGGGGGGGGGGGGGGGGGGGAATGCCCTGGCTATGCTCCTAATCAGAGAAGGTTCTATAGGGATTATGCTTTCAAACAGAACTTTATATGCATTTTTTTTTCATTTATTTGATTTTGATTATACTCTAAAGGTTTGATTATGTTATGGTTTTCAATGATCAAGAGGAGGAAGTTCATTAAGGGACGATTTTTTTTACTTAGTGTTCTATACTTTGGAATAATAGTCAAAGTCAACAAAATTTGGTCTCCCGTCACCAAGCAACAAAAAGAGTGGCATCATTGTTTCACATATGTGAAAGGTCAGACCTCTCGAGTGTGGAACCCCTAGAGGTTGCAAGTGTCTCTTTGACACCACTTGAACATGGTAAGGTTCACCCAACCTTAAGGTCACCATCATCCGTGGTTTTTCTAAATATTATTCTTGTTTTCTAATAAAAACTTTTGTAATATTAAAAAAACGTCTAAAAACGTTTTTTTTAATTAAAACATAATAATAAATATAAAAACCAAGGATGGTGGCGTGAAACTCCTAAGGGTGGGTGAACAGTACACATGGGTAAGGGTTGTCAAGGAGACCAAGTGGCCTCTAAGGGGTTCCTTCCCAACTCGAGGGAATCTAAGCCTTCACATAGGCACAGGATTATCTAGAGGTACTCGAGAGAATCCTCGGAACCCCTAGAGGTCGCCACGGTCTCCTTTGACACCCCTTGACCATGGGTAGGTTCATTACACACTTGGGTTCACCATCTATCCTGGGTTTTTTTAAATATTACTTATTTTTTTAAAATAAAAAACTTTTTTTAATTAAAAGATGGGTGGTGTGAACCCTCGGGGTGGGTGAATCTTACCCCTGGTTAAGGGTATCAAATGAGAACACTGGTGGACTCTAGGGGTTTCAACTCGAGAGATTCTTCGAGTTAAACTCGAGAGACTCCTCGTGACTATGTGAAGGCTCAGGATCCTTTGAGTTCACTCGAGGTGAAATCTCTCGAGTTGAGATCCATAGAGGTCGACACGTGTCTCCTTTGACACCCTTGACCATGAGTAAGGTCACCACCATTAGGGTTCAACCATCAATCCTTGGTTTTTTTTTTAAAAAATTTAATTCTTTTTTTTTAAAATTAAAAACTTTTTTTAAGATTAAAAAACCTCTAAAAAACATTTTTTTAATGTAAATATAATAATTAAATATTATAAAAAAAAAAACCAAGGATGGGCTGGGGATGAACCTAGGGGTGGGTGAACCTTACCGGTTAGGTTCACCACCTGGGTTCAACCATCATCTTGGTTTTTTTTAAAAATAGTAATTCTTTTTCTTTAATTAAAAAACTTTTTTAATATAAAAAAACTCTAAAAAAACAGTTTTTCTATTTAAAAATAATAATAATATATAAAAAAAAACCAAAGGAGGTTGGTGAACCCTAGGGGGGGGGGTGAAACCTTACCATGATTAGATGTAGAAATGGATGGATTGGTTGGGCACGTTAGGTACTACTATCCCAGTTAAAGTATGGAGGCAGGACTGTACGGGTTCGGGAGTAACGAACTGATGGATTTTTATCGGTCCCAAGTAAAAGAAGAATCCCAGCTCGAAAAAAAGCTGTCGTAATCTGCCGCATCCGTTAGGATCATCCCACAGGAAACGTCCTGCTCTGGTTGTTTATAACCAAAACACACACCTCATGTAGAAGAAGAAGAAGAAAGCACAAAAGTAATTAATTGATCAAGACGGACCACATCTTGTCATGTAGTCTACCATACAAAACATGCAACATTGGCATGGTGTCATACCTCCCTTTAGGTTTATACATACGATCCGTCATGTCCATTCGGCTGAAGCCCACCCGCTAGGACTCAATAAATGCATGCAAAAGAGTGATCCCAGAGCCAAAGGGAGCACATGGGAAGTAAGTGGCCAACCTGACGGTATTAACTCCAAGTGAGTCCTTTGTAGTCAAGCTTGCTCGAATCCATGAAACTCTTTGGCATGAAGACAGGGGGTCGTGCCATGGATTTCAGTTGCGGCCAATCACCCAACAAATGACCAGAAAACTTGCGTTATCGGTGGCATAGCACACGGACTTCAGGTCTTTATATTCTAGCTTTCTGCCCAGACCACAATGTGTCGTTAGCTCAGTCTGGAAGTTGCCTAGTGCCTGGGGGTTGCCCAAGAGCTCTGCATGCCCCTTCCAGGAAATGCGTGTGCGTATCTGTTCCTGCCAGGATCATTCATGAGGAACCATTATATCATTAAAAGTCTAGATATAGAACGATAGAGAAAGAGAGTCAAATGTCATAGAGATTTAACAAGTGAAATATCTTACAAGATGATCCCGAAGAGAACTGACACTCTATCCATCACCGTGGAACTCCAATAACACATCCACGATCCTTTCTCTCTTCATTCACCTTGGGAGGGAAAAATACGGAAGGACGCGTCAGCTAGCAGAGCTCCTTCCACGTCTGGTTTACTGTAGAGGGTTGGAGCGGAGGGTGTGTGGCACACTAACATGTACTCCGATGGTAAAGTCGTAGGGGAGGATAGAGATGAAAAGTAAAAACAAGAACAGTCACTGAAAAATACGCAAGGCACCTGGAAGAACTGACACGCCCGTATTCTCAAAAAGTCTCGGTAATGACAGTGTTCTGGCACTAAAAAATCACGGCGGTTTTATAGGGCAAGGGTCGGTTATGGCCAGCTGATGGACAATAGATGGCCATAGGTGTCCTACCCGTGTCGTTGTGCACTCATTGGCCAAATTATCTTACACATACGCCGCCGGTTGCAGTACCGTGAGAGCATCATATAAGTCCAATCGGACGATCGAGACAGTACGCAGAAGTGACCAGCATAAAGCCAAGACAGGCTTTCGGCACGAAACGGCGCGTTCGCACGCCTGTCGGAATATGGATCGCTCCTGATCACATTCTCTACGCGGTCGGTCTCGTGTTGATCAAGCGCGGGTTACGGCGTAGATGCACTTAAACTACAGCACGGACATCGTGTGGGTTGAGAAAACGGCTCGTGTTCGAGTACGGACAACGACGTTGTCAAGAGCACAACGTTCCGTTGTGCTTAGATCAACTGAGCACCGGTGTCAAAGCCACCCGGAAAACGGTTGGTTCGCATGAGAACCCAAAGACGCGTAATGAGCACAACGGGATCGTTGTGCACAGACAAAGTGTGACTCATAATCTTAAGCCGGGACCCCAAATCGTGTCCAGTGCAATTGCCGTGAACAAAAACAGAAAAAAACGAGCCGTCCCTCAACGCTGAGTGTGGTTTTACGAAGTTTATCCGTTACAATTTGCCCCTTTATGTGCTTGGAACGCGTTCGAAGCGTCAGAAAGGACAACAAAAAGTATCATACCTGGCCACCGCTCCGGAAGACGCCAAACGTTGCGTGCCTTTAAACGCCGCGAGAGGTCGACCCGTTCCGCAGCTGGTACGCGTGCGAACATTCAGTCTATTAAATGGGACAGGCTGTCATCATCGCGAGTGAATTTCAAATGCCTTAGAGACCCTCTGCCGGTTACTCTATTTGGTGAAGAAAAAGACGATATTGCCACGCTTTTCATTTCCGCTGATACAGGTGTACGGCTCAGATGTAAGGGCGTGGGTCGTACTTTCGGCAACCTGAGATGTTATAAAAGTCCCACGAATATCCTCTCTTTCCACCAGGTTCTTCAAGCACTGTTACTCTGGCGAATTTCTTCTCAACGAAAGTCATCTCCCTCAAGCTCTTCAACAATCTCTGGATTCTTGGTTCGGTACGCCTTCACCCATATTCTTATTATTTGTTACTTTTTCCTTTCTCTCTTCTCTGGTTCTACGGGGGTTGACTTGCTTTGTGAACACTCCATTGCTCTGTTCACGTTCTTGTCCTCTTCTCTAGGATTCAATCACCATGGCCGCCATCGTTCACGTCGGAACCACGCTAGGCTAGAAGAAGTTAGAGTCCCTACAGATGATGAGGGCCCAGTTGAACAGGTACACAACTCATGGTGCCTAGTGCACAATCCTCAGCTCTGCGCGCAGCACAAAGTGTTTGGCACATCTGAAACGTACGGGAAACGTTTCGACTTTCCCTTCAACGTCAATCCTCCATTCATGCGAGATGATGCTATTAGGATAGGCGCTATGCCTGTACGTGGTCTATCTCTCCCAGCTTGAGGTGGCCTCCGCTTCCCCTCATCCGGTCTTGGATGAAGTTCTGTCCACCCTGCAACCGCACCGGGGCGACAAAGCACCCGGGCTGCCACAAATACATGTCCATGATGATACAAATCATCAAGGACGGATTTACCCAATAGAGGCCTAGGCACCTTTCCACTTTACCATGCCGTCAGAGGCCGGGCTGAATGACGATGGTTGTACTCCTATTATTCGTGTGGAACAAGAAACCCCTATATCCAGAGATCGTACTCAGGGCATCTCGATAGAGAAAGAAAAGAAGCCACTCCTTCGGTCTCTGGCGGCGGAAGGCAGAGGAGTGCGACGGTCCCCAACGTTCGTCGAGTGGAAGCGGTTCATATACACTATAGTCACCGGTGTCCGTTGTGCACCATTGTCCTGACTCTGTTCGCGTTGTGGTGTATGCTTTCTCCTCTCAACTCGCGTTGTACTCATTTTGCTTTCCTGTGTGACAGTGACCCAAAGAAGTTCCCGTTACAAGAAGTGGCCACCCAGAAGAAGAGGCCTCCCTAATGGTATCCACGTGCTCGAGGGGGGGAATAATCAGGTGGAAACCACTCGAGCCTGACACGCGGGTCTCCGCCAGCACTCTAGCAAAACTACTCAACAACAGCAAAGCGACGAGCACAAGGCGCCTAATCCGCAATCACAAGCTCTCAATCTAGCCGAAGAGAAGAAGGGGAAAAATATGAATGACCACAATCCCCCCATAGAGCAGGAAAGGAAGCCGATGGTCTGCTGACCTGCGGTTCAGCCGCCACCACCGCCCGAAGCAGAAGCGGAGCCACTCTTCCAAGGGGCAGCGCTACTGGACCCGAAGAGAAAGATGCCCACCCAGGTGGAGTACGAGGCCAGAGAAAGAAGGCTAAGGGAGGACAAACGCTGGAGAAAGAGAGCGCAGTCGTTGCTGCTCCCCCTCCACCTCTGCCGCTCCTCCAACAAGCCCAGGAGTAGAGGTGACAACCGGCAGTGCCGAGGCCAGCTCGGCGCCTGGCCCTTCTCGAGCTGCCATTGCCCTCGCCAGCACGAGCTCCGCTGTCGTTACCTTGGCCGCAACGGAAGCCGGCACAACGAGTCTCCCGGCTCGTATGCTGCCGTCCTTCGTTCAGCACTGGTCACCGACTTTTCTCAGTTCGGTGCTCCGACCGTGAACGAATCGGTGAAGAGCTCGGAGAAGGCTGCCCGAGCTCTAACTTACGCGATGAGGTTGCCTCGGGACATCGCTGAGGTCGGCAAACTCCAACTGTCCGAATTGTCCTACGCCGCCTGCCAGTCGGTGGCGACAGTAAGCTTCTCCCTCTCTCGCCCTCTTCCTCACCTGTTTGTAATATTACTTCTCGTTGTACTAACGCCCAGACACTTCCTTGCAGATGAACACGCTCGTGCAAGAGCCTTTGCGATCGCAACCAAAATAAGTACACCCAACTGCGAGATGGGATTAATTACTGGAAAGATAGGACGGAGACGTTGGAGCAGACTCTCGTTGAAGAGAGACTCAAGGCAGACTTTGATCTGTCTTCAAGCCAAGGCTGACACTGTTCGTGCTGAGGTAAGGCTAAACACTGCCACCAAGGTACGGGAGAAGGCTGAGGCTGAGGCACGATCAGCAAAGGAGGCCGAAAAGAAGGCCAAGCAGGAGGTAGAGAATGCTGCTGTACGCATCAGCGAATTGGAGCATGTCTCCCAAGTTTTGGGCAGACAGCTGGAGGAAACGAGGCGGGCCAGGACAGCACTGGCGGAGGAGCTCGAGGAGGCCAAGAAAGCTCAAGAGGACACCGAGAGGTCCGTGACCCTGAGACTGCAACAGCACTATCAGTCTCAGCTGGACACGCTCTTGGATGAAGATCGTGCTGAGACCGAGAAAGAGGTTCTGGACTCGCTCGCCAACAAGGACGCCTGAAAGAAGACAATGAAGAGGACGTCACCACGTTCTCCGAGCTTTAGAGCAAAGAACTGATCGAGCTCGACAACGAGCCCGAGGTGCAAGGCGTCGAGCTGCCTCACTTTCTTGAAGGTCCTGCACCCCTCCCTGCTGAGCCATCCTCCGAGCCAGCTGCTCCAGAACTCCCTGCTGCTGCCGATGAAGTCACTCCGGTGGAAGCCCCAACTGCTGAAGCCTCTGCTTCTGCCCCTGCTTGCAACGATGATAGATGCTGATCTTGAGCTCGTCTGAACTGCTGCCCCTCTGATCCCCTACTCTTCTTTATGTTTCTACTTCTCTTTTGACGATGTAAATTCTTCTTTTTTTTTTCTTTTTTTTTATGGGAGGTTATCACTGTAATTGCCCAGAAATGGGCCTTTGATATGAATGGATCGCTCCTCTTTCTTATGTTTGCACTTCTTTTCACCTCGTAGCATAGTACAACGCATGCACACAGAATAAGAAAGAACACAACATGAGTAGTTGAATGATTTTTTCAGAGTCCACTGTACTGATGTTAATGCTGGTACTTCGCTATGTGAATGTTTGAATGTTCATGAAATATAACTGTTGTACACTAAATAAACTATTTTGATCAAACACTACGAGCAGAACACTATGAGTAGAACGCTATGATCAAAGCACAACGAACAAGCACTACAAGTAGATTACTACGAATAGAGCACTACGATCAAAGCACTACGAGCCAAGCACTACGAGCAAGCCACCACGAGCAAACACTACGAGCAAAGCACTGCGAGCGTTCGCTATGAGCGTTCACCATGAGCGAGCAAAGCACTACGATCAAAGCACTACGAGCTAACACTACGAGCAAGCACCACGAGCAAACACTACGATCAATCACTTATGAACAAGCACTAAGAGCAAGCACTGATCCAGATACATCATTCGCGTAGTTCACTGTGAATGCAATCTGACAAATAAAATTTATAGGACGAACGCAATGTAACTCAATTCCGAAGCACATGCCCAGAGGATGTCATTAGGATAAGCCACTAGATTTGCTCAGATGACATCCTTATATAAGCCACTCGTGTTCGTTATGAGTACGTTGTTCAGTCAAAACTTTATTTGAATTACTTGTAAAACATTCACAATATTACACTGATGAACCAGACAGAGAATAGCGTAGACAACGAGCAGGGCACATAATATTGCAAATCACATGTTGAAATATGAACACTATGATTATTTAAAATCACTGAAAACTTGTAAGCACAACGATGCACGTAAATAGCATATCACAGATTCTATTGAAAGAATTGCCTCAGATTCATAATGTTCCAAGATTTCGAGATGAGGTTACCTTGCAAGTCTTTCAAGTAGCAGACTCCAGGACTTCCCAATCGTTCTACGATATAAGGCCCTTCCCAGTTTGGTCCCAACTTGCCATTGTTAAGCTCTCTTGTGTTCTGGAACACTCTTCGGAGGACGAGATCACCGACCTGCAGCACTCTCCGTTGTACTTTCTTGTTGTAGGCCTTCCTCAATCGCTGCTGATACCTCCTCATCTGAATGCTGGCATCTTCTCGCTTCTCATCTACCAGATCAAGATGAATAGCCATGAGCTCTGCGTTCTGATCTT
Organism: Tetracentron sinense; assembly: GCA_015143295.1. Classification (NCBI taxonomy): domain Eukaryota; kingdom Viridiplantae; phylum Streptophyta; class Magnoliopsida; order Trochodendrales; family Trochodendraceae; genus Tetracentron; species Tetracentron sinense. The sequence goes on from JABCRI010000509.1 coordinate 7,984, forward strand.
TCTCTCCACCCTTCTTCTTGCTGTGCCAAGAACGCACTGTAGGCAAACTGATCTCTGTAGGAATGACAGCCTCCATGCCATACGCTAGAGAGAAAGGAGTTTCATTGGTAGGGCTCCTTGGAGTCGTTCTGTACCCCCACAAAACGTTGTGCAGCTCGGCGGTCCACCTCCCCTTTGAATCTTCTAATCTTCTCTTCAAGGCATTGAGAATATTCTTATTGGCTGCCTCGGCCAATCCATTCCCCTGAGGATAATATGGGGAAGAGAAGACATGCTTGATCTTCAGCTCGCTACAAAAGTCGGCAATCAAGCGTCCTGAGAACTGCTTCCCGTTGTCAGTAATGATGGACTGCGGTATGCCAAATCTGCAGATGATATGCTCCCACAAGAACTTCTTCACCTCTTGTTCTCTGATACGTGCAAGGGGAACAGCTTCAATCCACCGAGAGAAGTAGTCAGTTGCCACTAGAAGGAAGATCAGATTCCCTGGAGCCCTCGGGAAAGGTCCTACAATATCAAGTCCCCACCGCGCAAACGGCCAAGGCTGAGATACAGTTCTGAGCTCTTGAGCTGGAGCATGAATTAAGCGAGCAAACCGCTGGCACTGGCTGCACCTCTTCACATACTTCTGAGCATCGGCCTGCATATAAGGCCAGAAGTAACCTTGCCCCAGAGCTCGATGGGCAATGGTTCTCCCGCCCGAATGAATACCACATATACCTTCATGCAGCTCGGCAAGTATTCTCTCCACATCTACAGGATGAACACACTTCAGCTGTAACGCCCCAAAATACCCCCTAGGAGTTTAGGGATATTTTAGGTGTCACACTGCGAACCTATCAAACCATCCTGTAATGCACAAGATAAAACACAGTACTCATAACGATAATCAGAGCGCGGAAGCTATCATATATGCGGAAGCGTAAACAAATTTTCATTTTCTTCGGATGATCCAAAATAGTATTCCAAGTTAACATAAATACAAAACAAGTCTAATTCTAAGGTGGACAGGCCCACCTATCAAAATATCAAAATACACCAAACCCTCTCATACTCTCCCCTCAACAGTAGTCGAGGTATGGCCACGCATCGAGGTCTCGGTCCGCCTGAGACTGTAATGGGATAGCCGACTCTCTCTCCTCTGTATACTCTTCCTCGACCCAAGGCTCTGGGTCGAGGGCTCCCTCAGTACCTGCCGACATGAAAGTACGGCTGAGCATGGAATACTCAGCGAGTACAAGCTACTAGCAGACCATAACAATAATAAAAACACATAATAGTAATATCATACAAGCAGTAATAGAAACATCACAAGGAAACAGTATAGGGCATGACACAATACAAGCGTCCTGACGTGCGTACATGAATGCGAAAATGCCGATAAAACTCATGCTTGAAAACCCTTGTCATGTCCCGGTATGCCTCGTAGAAATCATGTATGCGTGCATGCATGAATGCATGATCATCATCTTGTAAACCTCCATCTTGTAAACTTGTGAGCCAGAGGCTAGCACCCGAATCACCCTGGGCTGCCAACCTCCTTGATATGCAATGCACTTGTGAGCCAGAGGCTAGCACCCGAATCCTCCCTGGGCTACCAACCTCCTTGTTATGAAATGCACTTGTGAGCCAGAGGCTAGCACCCGAATGTCCCTGGGCTACCAACCTCCTTGTTATGCAATGCACTTGTTGTTTATTATATGCACATGCTCTTGAAATCACGGTTCATGCTATCATGCGTGCTCGTGTACGTGTCCATAGTGACAATCATGATAATGGAAATAACCAAATATGACATTATAATTCAATTTATGATATGAACATAAGTAACATAAGTAGTTTGCATAACATTTGATCAATTTATCATTTATAAGGACGCATGCATAAAACCCATTTCCATGTCCTTCATTGAGATCATTTATTCATAGTTTAGGCATTTTGTCAAACACTTTCATACATTATTCCTTAGTAGTTTATCTTCTTCTTTTTAAATGCATGTTTTCCATTCAATCACACAATGGTAAGTTTGTTATTTGTACAATGCCCATCCTCCATTTTCCAATCCACAACTCACACATCATACATCACACATTCGGCATCCAATCGCCGTATCCAACCTCCATCCAAGCATCCCTACCCTTTCTTTATCTTGTTTATGTTTATTATAGATAACACATTTTGTAAGGAATAAAACATACTAACAAGAATCATATTTCATAAGGAAAAACCTAGATTTATTGCTAGGGTAAGTTAGTAGGGTGTACTAACCTTAAATCAAGGCTTGATCCTTGGTAGAAACCTTGATTGAAGCTCCAACTTGAAGGAAGAACACCTTTGCTTGAAGGAGACTTGAGTTGGGGAAGAAACCCCTTTCAAAAACGTGCTTGGGTTGCTGCCCTAGCTTGGAGAATGGAACCCCACACGAGCTTGAGTTGAAATCTTGAAGAAAATGTGCTTGGGGACGATCTAGGGTCTTCACCCCTTTGATTTCTTCTCAAATGGAAAACCCTATTTGCAAATCCCCTTCTCCTCTCTCTCTATCTCTCAAAATCCCTTAAGTGTTGTGAATGAAGCCCTAAAGGCTCGGGCAAGCCTTAAGGAGAAAGGGTTTAACCCCCAAAAGACGATAAAGCCCTTACTGAAATTTCTGCAAAAACGCGAAGACCGAGCGATCGGTGGTTATGACCGATCGATCGGTTGCCTACCGAGCGATCGGTGTTTATGACCGATCGACCGGTCAAAAACTCACTCTCTGGAAAATTTCCCCATACAAAATTTCTGACCGCGCGATAGCTACCGATCGATCGGTTATGGACCGATCGATCGCTGACTGGACCGAGCGATCGGTTCTCTGTATGCCTGGACTGTTTTGACCATATCTTTTGACTCGCTCGTCGGATTTAGACGATTCAACTTGCGTTGGGTTCGTCTTTCGAAAACGCACATTTCTGACGTTTCGGAATTTTCGATTTCTCCCTTATTTATTAATTAGACTACAAAAACTGCCAATTAGCTACAAAGGTGCTATTCATTAACGATGAAAAAGTCCGGGGTGCTACATTCTCCCCCTCTTACAAAAATTTCGTCCCCGAAATTTGGACGATACATACATGCACAAAATCAAAACAAAATTACAAGCCATATGCACAAGTCTATTCAAACAACTCGGGATACTTTGCTTTGACTTCGGCTTCACGCTCCCACGTGGCTTCTTCTCGTGCATGATGTTGCCATTGCACGAGGACTAGCGGAATAATCTTGTTGCGAAGCACTTGATCTCTCCTATCCAAAATATGAACCGGCTTCTCAACTAAAGTGAGGTCCTCTCGGATCTCTATCGGATCAAGCTCGATGACATGAGAAGGATCCGAGATGTACTTCCGGAGCATAGAGACATGGAATACATTATGGACCGCCGCCATGTGAACGGGCAAAGCAACACGGTAAGCCACCTCGCCAACTCGAGTAATGATCTCGAACGGACCCACATATCTCGGGCTAAGCTTGCCTCTCTTCCCGAATCGCATAACACCTTTGGTCGGTGAAATCCTTACAAACACAAAATCACCGACTCGGAATTCAAGATCCCTCCTTCGGTTGTCGGCATAGCTTTTCTGTCTATCTTGTGCGGTCTTTAACCTCTCCCGGATAAGCTTGACCTTATCCGCGGTTTGTTCAATTAACTCGGGGCCCAAAATCTTTCTTTCTCCCACTTCATCCCAATACAACGGGGATCTACAACTCCTTCCGTACAAAGCCTCGAAAAGCGCCATTTGTATGCTTTCTTGATAACTATTGTTGTAAGCGAATTCCACCAAAGGTAGGTGACCTTCCCAACTTCCCTTGAAGTCTAGCATACATGCTCGGAGCATATCTTCAATAACCTGATTCACCCTCTCGGTTTGCCCGTCGGTCTGTGGGTGGAAAGCTGTGCTAAAGTCTAATCGGGAGCCCATTGCACCTTGAAAACTTTTCCAAAACCTGGATGTGAATCTTGGGTCTCTATCCGACACAATACTCACTGGCACCCCGTGTAATCGGACTATTTCCTTGATGTATAGCTCCGCTAACTGATTGGAGTTGAATGTAGTCCGGTACGGTAAGAAATGAGCGGACTTCGTGAATCTATCAACAACTACCCATATAGCATCAGTCTTCCTAACCGTCTTCGGCAACCCCACGATGAAGTCCATAGAGATATGTTCCCATTTCCACTCGGGAATAGGGAGGGACTGCAAAAGACCCGCCGGTCTCAAATGCTCCGCTTTCACCTGTTGGCACACCAAACACCGTGCCACATACTCCGCAACCTCCCTCTTCATGTTTCGCCACCAAAAGTGACTCTTGAGGTTCCGATACATCTTTGTCCCTCCGGGATGCACTGTATACTTAGACCGGTGAGCCTCGTCCATAATCTCTCTCCAAAGGTCTATATTGGCTGGGACACAAAGTCTTCCCTTGAATGTAATAGCACCTCGGCTAGTGAGAGAGAAGTCCGTACTACCCTTGGCCACTTCCTTATCCCGGAAAGCCAACAAGTCAGTGTCTGTGGCTTGATACTCTTGGATCAAGTCTATAAGGTACGACCGAACTGTAACATTTGCCAAAACCGGACTGCGGACAGAATCGTTCACACTGATGTCTAGATTTGCCAAATCGTCTAACAGTCTCCATTCCCGCACCAACATGTGAGCCAACAACCCCGATGGTTTTCTACTCAGAGCGTCTGCCACCACATTTGCTTTTCCCGGGTGATATTGGATAGTGCACTCGTAGTCCTTTAAGAACTCAATCCAACGCCGTTGTCGTAAGTTTAACTCTTTTTGGGAAAAGAGATACTTGAGGCTCTTGTGGTCCGTGTACACATAGAACTCCACCCCGTACAGATAATGTCGCCAAATTTTAAGTGCAAACACGACCGCCGCAAGCTCCAAGTCGTGAGTGGGGTAGTTCTTTTCATGCTCTTTCAACTGCCTTGATGCATAGGCAATGACTTTCTTGTGTTGCATTAGGACACACCCGAGTCCGACGTGCGAGGCATCACTATACACCTCATACCCAAAAGGTCCAGATGGCACAGTAAGGACAGGGGCTGTGGTGAGGCGTTTCTTCAACTCTTGGAAACTTACTTCACATCGGTCACTCCAACTGAACTTTGCATTTTTTCTTGTCAAGTAGGTGAGAGGTGCAGCCAGACTGGAGAATCCCTCCACAAATCTCCGGTAGTAGCCTGCCAATCCGAGGAAACTACGTATCTCCGTGACGCTCTTGGGCCTCTCCCAACTCATGACTGCCTCAACCTTGGCTGGATCTACAGAAATGCCCTCGGCCGACACCACGTGTCCAAGAAATGCGACCTTCTCTAACCAGAACTCGCACTTACTCAATTTGGCATATAGCCTATGCTCTCTTAACATCTCCAGAGCAAGGCGGAGGTCTCGCGCGTGATCTTCCCGTGTCTGGGAATACACCAAAATGTCATCAATGAATACAATCACGCATCGATCCAAGTAAGATCGGAACACCCGGTTCATCAAATCCATGAATGCCGCCGGTGCATTCGTCAGCCCAAAAGGCATGACAAGGAACTCGTAATGCCCATACCGAGTCCTGAAGGCCGTCTTCGGAACATCTTCCGCCTTGATCCTTAATTGATGATACCCCGACCTAAGATCAATTTTGGAGAAGAATCTCGCTCCCTTCAGTTGGTCGAACAAGTCATCGATCCTTGGCAAGGGATAACGATTCTTGATAGTTACCTTGTTCAACTGACGGTAGTCTATACACATTCTCATCGACCCGTCTTTCTTCTTTACAAAAAGGACCGGAGCTCCCCACGGTGACACACTTGGTTGGATGAAATCAAGTTGTTGTAATTCCTCAATTTGCTTCTTCAATTCTTCAAGCTCTATCGGGGCCATTCTATATGGGGCTCTTGAAATCGGAGCGGTGCCCGGAGTAAGCTCTATAGCGAACTCAATCTCCCGATTCGGAGGTAACCCGGGAAGTTCCTCCGGAAACACGTCCAAGAAATCACTCACGACCGGAATGGTCGAGGAGTTTTGTGCTTCTAGGTTTGTTACACTCAAGGCTGCGAGGCGAGCAATGTCCCTCTCTCTTAATCCTCGGAAGTGAAAAGGCTTACCCCCTTCCGGCTTGAAATTCACCATCTTCTCAAAACACGCAACATGCCCGTGATGGTTTGACAACCAATCCATCCCTAAGATGACATCAAAATCCAAGTCTTGAAAATCTAGGACGATGAGATCGGCTAACAGTTCATTCTCCCCCACTTGAACCACACTATCCCCGAATATCTTGTCCGTATCAACTGACTTGCCGAGTGGAGTTGCAATGGTCAACTCCTGCTTTAACAGAGTAGCCTCAGTCAAAAATCCCTTTGCGAAACTAGGCGACACAAAGGAGTGAGTGGATCCTGTGTCGATCAACACTCGGGCAAGACATTCGTTTACTAACAAAGCGCCTGTGCGATTAAGTAGTTACTATTAGTAGATTTCAAACAACAACAAGCATCATATATAGGTAACCCTTAGTATAAATAATCACATAATAAATCATAGAAATTTTACACAACTTAGACTCTAGAATTGTTGCGTACCTTGCACGACATCGTCGGATGCACGTGCGTCTCTCTCGGATAAGGCAAAGACTCGGCCCTGTGTGGCTGGGCGAGGAGGCCGGGTAGACTGTGAGGCCCTCGAAGCCTGAGAAGAGCTAGGCTGAGATGTCTGCCTAACCGGGGGCCTGCTCCCTGAAGACTGAGTTGGCAATTGACGCCGAGGACAATCTCTGACCATGTGGCCTTGGTCACCACAATGAAAGCAACTTCCTGAAACTCTCCGGCATTCTCCCGCTGGATGCCTCCTCCCACAAAGAGTGCAAACATCATGCAAATAGGAGGAAGGAGCATACCCCGTAGCCTGAGTAACTGCGGGGCGAGGAGCATATGAGGTAGCCGGGCGAAAGGCCGGTGGAGCAAAAGAGTGAGGGGCCTGTGGTGCCGAATACATCCTCTGTGACTGAGCCGCCCTGCGGACTGATACAAGCTAGTCCTTGCCCTTTTCTCCCCTGAACTACTTGACTGTCCTTTCTCCATTCCTCTTCTCTTAAAGAACTCTTCGAATTCGACTCGGCCAACAATGCCTTGTCCACAACTTCTGAATATGTCTCATGTCGGAACATCGAGACACGATCCTTGAGGTAGGCCTTCAACCCCCTCTCGAATTTCCGGGCCTTCATAGCCTCGGTCGCTATCATGTGTGGAGCAAATCGAGATAGCTCCGAAAATTTGGCTTCATAAGCCGCTACGGACATATTACCTTGCTCCAAGGTAATGAATTCGACTTCCATCTTTTCTTTCATCCCGACTGGGAAGTACTTCTTGTTGAAAACCTCCAAGAATTCCTCCCATGTCCAATCTTGACCTTGCCGGGTCAACTCTCGGGTCCGAAGTGCAGACTTCCACCAATGATCGGCCTCGCCTTCAAGCATAAAGGCGGCCCATGTGACCCTTTCCACTTCAGTAGGTGCTAATACCGAGAATATCTTCTCAAGTTGCCGGATCCAACCCTCGGCAACAAGTGGATCAATGCTTCCACAAAAAGTTGGAGGCCTCATCCTCCGAAAAGCTTCTATCCCGGCTTGGGCTCGGTTAGGAGGAGCCGGTATGAGTGCCGCATTAGGCGGAGTGGCCGGTTGCCTTGCCACCAACATAGCCAAGGTCTCGGCTATGGATGCGAATGCTTGGGCAAAGTCGGGTTGATCATCACCCGATGGAGCATCACCTCCATTACCCCTCGTGTTGTACCCGCGACCCCGGGTATTGCGTCTCATGATTTCTCCTGAGAACGACAATACAACATGAGTCTAACTTGGATACGCATTTAGTACAATTTCGCAATTCACTTAATACATATTCATCAAGCACATTTAATAAGTACAACACAAATAATGTACACATGGTATATAACACAATAGCATAACATACAATCCGTGTTCCTAGCGTAGGACTCTATATTCGGCTGAAGTTCAACCCATTTGACTAAGACTAACTTGTTAGTCTATACTTGGAATACAACTCTCTAAGGTGATTCTAATGCCTTGTTCAATCATCTAAGTGACCCTAGGGACTCTAATGCCTAGAGCTCTGATACCACTCTGTAACGCCCCAAAATACCCCCTAGGAGTTTAGGGATATTTTAGGTGTCACACTGCGAACCTATCAAACCATCCTGTAATGCACAAGATAAAACACAGTACTCATAACGATAATCAGAGCGCGGAAGCTATCATATATGCGGAAGCGTAAACAAATTTTCATTTTCTTCGGATGATCCAAAATAGTATTCCAAGTTAACATAAATACAAAACAAGTCTAATTCTAAGGTGGACAGGCCCACCTATCAAAATATCAAAATACACCAAACCCTCTCATACTCTCCCCTCAACAGTAGTCGAGGTATGGCCACGCATCGAGGTCTCGGTCCGCCTGAGACTGTAATGGGATAGCCGACTCTCTCTCCTCTGTATACTCTTCCTCGACCCAAGGCTCTGGGTCGAGGGCTCCCTCAGTACCTGCCGACATGAAAGTACGGCTGAGCATGGAATACTCAGCGAGTACAAGCTACTAGCAGACCATAACAATAATAAAAACACATAATAGTAATATCATACAAGCAGTAATAGAAACATCACAAGGAAACAGTATAGGGCATGACACAATACAAGCGTCCTGACGTGCGTACATGAATGCGAAAATGCCGATAAAACTCATGCTTGAAAACCCTTGTCATGTCCCGGTATGCCTCGTAGAAATCATGTATGCGTGCATGCATGAATGCATGATCATCATCTTGTAAACCTCCATCTTGTAAACTTGTGAGCCAGAGGCTAGCACCCGAATCACCCTGGGCTGCCAACCTCCTTGATATGCAATGCACTTGTGAGCCAGAGGCTAGCACCCGAATCCTCCCTGGGCTACCAACCTCCTTGTTATGAAATGCACTTGTGAGCCAGAGGCTAGCACCCGAATGTCCCTGGGCTACCAACCTCCTTGTTATGCAATGCACTTGTTGTTTATTATATGCACATGCTCTTGAAATCACGGTTCATGCTATCATGCGTGCTCGTGTACGTGTCCATAGTGACAATCATGATAATGGAAATAACCAAATATGACATTATAATTCAATTTATGATATGAACATAAGTAACATAAGTAGTTTGCATAACATTTGATCAATTTATCATTTATAAGGACGCATGCATAAAACCCATTTCCATGTCCTTCATTGAGATCATTTATTCATAGTTTAGGCATTTTGTCAAACACTTTCATACATTATTCCTTAGTAGTTTATCTTCTTCTTTTTAAATGCATGTTTTCCATTCAATCACACAATGGTAAGTTTGTTATTTGTACAATGCCCATCCTCCATTTTCCAATCCACAACCCACACATCATACATCACACATTCGGCATCCAATCGCCGTATCCAACCTCCATCCAAGCATCCCTACCCTTTCTTTATCTTGTTTATGTTTATTATAGATAACACATTTTGTAAGGAATAAAACATACTAACAAGAATCATATTTCATAAGGAAAAACCTAGATTTATTGCTAGGGTAAGTTAGTAGGGTGTACTAACCTTAGATCAAGGTTTGATCTTGAAGAAACCTTGATTGAAGCTCCAACTTGAAGGAAGAACACCTTTGCTTGAAGGGGACTTGAGTTGGGGGAAGAAACCTCTTTCAAAACGTGAGTGAGTGCTGCCCTAGCTTGGACAATGCACCTCCACACGAGCTTGAGTTGAAATCGTGAAGAAAACGTGCTTGGGGACGATCTAGGGTCTTCACCCCTTTGATTTCTTCTCAAATGGAAAACCCTATTTGCAAATCCCCTTCTCCTCTCTCTCTATCTCTCAAAATCCCTTAAGTGTTGTGAATGAAGCCCTAAGGCTCGGGCAAGCCTTAAGGAGAAAGGGTTTAACCCCCAAAAGACGATAAAGCCCTTACTGAAATTTCTGCAAAAAACGCGAAGACCGAGCGATCGGTGGTTATGACCGATCGATCGGTTGCCTACCGAGCGATCGGTGTTTATGACCGATCGACCGGTCAAAAACTCACTCTCTGGAAAATTTCCCCATACAAAATTTCTGACCGCGCGATAGCTACCGATCGATCGGTTATGGACCGATCGATCGCTGACTGGACCGAGCGATCGGTTCTCTGTATGCCTGGACTGTTTTGACCATATCTTTTGACTCGCTCGTCGGATTTAGACGATTCAACTTGCGTTGGGTTCGTCTTTCGAAAACGCACATTTCTGACGTTTCGGAATTTTCGATTTCTCCCTTATTTATTAATTAGACTACAAAAACTGCCAATTAGCTACAAAGGTGCTATTCATTAACGATGAAAAAGTCCGGGGTGCTACATTCTCCCCCTCTTACAAAAATTTCGTCCCCGAAATTTGGACGATACATACATGCACAAAATCAAAACAAAATTACAAGCCATATGCACAAGTCTATTCAAACAACTCGGGATACTTTGCTTTGACTTCGGCTTCACGCTCCCACGTGGCTTCTTCTCGTGCATGATGTTGCCATTGCACGAGGACTAGCGGAATAATCTTGTTGCGAAGCACTTGATCTCTCCTATCCAAAATATGAACCGGCTTCTCAACTAAAGTGAGGTCCTCTCGGATCTCTATCGGATCAAGCTCGATGACATGAGAAGGATCCGAGATGTACTTCCGGAGCATAGAGACATGGAATACATTATGGACCGCCGCCATGTGAACGGGCAAAGCAACACGGTAAGCCACCTCGCCAACTCGAGTAATGATCTCGAACGGACCCACATATCTCGGGCTAAGCTTGCCTCTCTTCCCGAATCGCATAACACCTTTGGTCGGTGAAATCCTTACAAACACAAAATCACCGACTCGGAATTCAAGATCCCTCCTTCGGTTGTCGGCATAGCTTTTCTGTCTATCTTGTGCGGTCTTTAACCTCTCCCGGATAAGCTTGACCTTATCCGCGGTTTGTTCAATTAACTCGGGGCCCAAAATCTTTCTTTCTCCCACTTCATCCCAATACAACGGGGATCTACAACTCCTTCCGTACAAAGCCTCGAAAGGCGCCATTTGTATGCTTTCTTGATAACTATTGTTGTAAGCGAATTCCACCAAAGGTAGGTGACCTTCCCAACTTCCCTTGAAGTCTAGCATACATGCTCGGAGCATATCTTCAATAACCTGATTCACCCTCTCGGTTTGCCCGTCGGTCTGTGGGTGGAAAGCTGTGCTAAAGTCTAATCGGGAGCCCATTGCACCTTGAAAACTTTTCCAAAACCTGGATGTGAATCTTGGGTCTCTATCCGACACAATACTCACTGGCACCCCGTGTAATCGGACTATTTCCTTGATGTATAGCTCCGCTAACTGATTGGAGTTGAATGTAGCCTACTGTAGAATGATCGACGTCGTGAATCGTCAACAACTACCCATATAGCATCGGTCTTCTTAACCGTCTTCGGCAACCCCACGATGAAGTCCATAGAGATATGTTCCCATTTCCACTCGGGAATAGGGAGAGACTGCAAAAGACCCGCTGGTCTCAAATGCTCCGCTTTCACCTGTTGGCACACCAAACACCGTGCCACATACTCCGCAACCTCCCTCTTCATGTTTCGCCACCAAAAGTGACTCTTGAGGTTCCGATACATCTTTGTCCCCCCGGGATGCACTGTATACTTAGACCGGTGAGCCTCATCCATAATCTCTCTCCGAAGGTCTATATTGGCTGGGACACAAAGCCTTCCCTTGAATGTAATAGCACCTCGGCTAGTGAGAGAGAAGTCCGTACTACCCTTGGCCACTTCCTTATCCCGGAAAGCCAACAAGTCAGTGTCTGTGGCTTGATACTCCTGGATCAAGTCTATAAGGTACGGCCGAACTGTAACATTTGCCAAAACCGGACTGCGGACAGAACCGTTCCCCCTGTGTCTAGGTGCCAAATCGTCTAACAGTCTCCATTCCCGCACCAACATGTGAGCCAACAACCCCGATGGTTTTCTACTCAGAGCGTCTGCCACCACATTTGCTTTTCCCGGGTGATATTGGATAGTGCACTCGTAGTCCTTTAAGAACTCAATCCAACGCCGTTGTCGTAAGTTTAACTCTTTTTGGGAAAAGAGATACTTGAGGCTCTTGTGGTCCGTGTACACATAGAACTCCACCCCGTACAGATAATGTCGCCAAATTTTAAGTGCAAACACGACCGCCGCAAGCTCCAAGTCGTGAGTGGGGTAGTTCTTTTCATGCTCTTTCAACTGCCTTGATGCATAGGCAATGACTTTCTTGTGTTGCATTAGGACACACCCGAGTCCGACGTGCGAGGCATCACTATACACCTCATACCCAAAAGGTCCAGATGGCACAGTAAGGACAGGGGCTGTGGTGAGGCGTTTCTTCAACTCTTGGAAACTTACTTCACATCGGTCACTCCAACTGAACTTTGCTTTTTTCCTTTCAAGTAGGTGAGAGGTGCAGCCAGACTGGAGAACCCCTCCACAATCTCCGGTAGTCCCATACCGAGGACCCTCCGTATCTCCGTGACGCTCTTGGGCCAGCTCCCAACGCTTCGCCTCACCTTAGGCTGGCTACAAAATCCCTCCCGAACCACGTGTCCAAGAAATGCGACCTTCTCTAACCAGAACTCGCACTTACTCAATTTGGCATATAGCCTATGCTCTCTCTACCTCTCGAGCAAGGCGGAGGTCTCGCGCGTGATCTTCCCGTGTCTGGGAATACACCAAAATGTCATCAATGAATACAATCACGCATCGATCCAAGTAAGATCGTAACACCCGTTCATCAAATCCATGAATCCGCGTGCATTCGTCAGCCCAAAGGCATGACAAGACTCGTAATGCCCACCGCTCCTGAAGGCCGTCTTCGGATCTTCCCCTTGAACCTTAATGATGACTACCCCTACCTAAGATCATATTTTGGGCGAAGAATA
>JABCRI010000056.1:0-76719 GCA_015143295.1 Tetracentron sinense
CGTATTTCAGAAATCTCCTTTTCTCATCTTATCTTAATGAGAGAGTTTATTGTATATTTATAGCTAAAATCAATGAGCTGTTACTGATCCAGAGGATCTACAATGAGTTGTGGGATATTCACAATTACTATTACAAAGAGTTATATTTTCGAAACGGTAGATAGATTAGGGTCCAGTGGAGGTGGTGATCTAAAGGAGATTTTTTTTTTTTTATTATGACTTGGTATGTTTCTAACTGTGGTGATGTTGTTTCTGTTGAATCCAAGATTGATTGCCATTGTGAGCGTAGTTGTTTGCTGTGGGATACACTCGAATCATGCGAGAGTTTATTGGTGTACAGTTGTGGTCCAGGCCATTATCTGTGCCACCTCCTCTTAGCTGCCTGGCCCTATGTTTCCATATCAGTAGTAGTTCCCAGAATGCTCTCTATAGTGTAGACTAACAAGTCTGCAAACCATTGCCTAAATTTTATTGTGGCGAAAACGGTGGGGGCCCTAAATAAGAGGTTGAGGCATATTCGGATCTCAGGGGGGAAAACTTCAAGCATTTCAATGTTTAAGAATATGTCAACAATATGGTGCTATGGAGCCAATCTAAGGAATAGCAACACATTAGTATGGTTAGAGTTTGGAATGGAATTTAGATGGAAACGATTTCGGTCTAGGGATAAAAGAGTTGATGAGAATGTACTTAAATGGCTACAACCTCATAGGGATCTAGAAGAGCTCACCATTGAAGATTATTACAGTATAAGATTTCCAGGTTGGATAGGGGATCCTTTCTTCTCTAATTTAGTGGTCCTTCGCATCAACGATTGTAAAAAAATGCAAGTCTCTCCCCCAATGATCCAATCTGGGCAACTACCCTCTCTTCAAGACCTTACTATTCATGCATGTATAAGGTAAAAGTGTGGGTCGTGAGTTTCTATGGGGGACAGCTCTGTTAAACAGTTTGATTCACTTAAGAAACTACATATTTTTGATATGCTGGAGGGGTGGAATGGTCCTGGTCATTGACGATGAATGTGTAGAGTTTCCCTTCCCTCCTTGAGCTGGCCATTGATCTCTGCCCCAAGCTAAGGAAAGTCCTTGCACCATTTTCCTGTCCCTTGTACAACTGTTTATTCCGGATTGTGAAGAATTGACTGCATTTTCGAAGCTTCTATCGTGTGGTAGTGGCAACTTGGAGAAGTTGAAGAATTCCCAGTAGTCTCCGTGTTTCTTAAAATAGTAAGATGTCCCCAACCTCCTTCCTTCCTTAAGGCTTCCAATGCTCCATAAATTACATTTGCAGTCTTTGGACTTGTGTGATTAGACGGTGTTGGGAAAGTATGGTCGAAGTCAAATCGCTTACCTCTTTGAAATTTATAAAATTCCAAAGCTCGCTTTTCTACCTGAAGGGTTTTCTACAACACTTGAATGCACTTGCAGAATTGGATATTTCTTTGTGTGGGAGTTTGTGGCTTTGTCGGAATTTGGTATACTACAGCACCTCACTTCTCTTCGACATTTGCGAATTTACGAAATGTCCGGAATTTCAGTTTGTATCCATGTCAGAGGGGGGAGAGCGGTTGTCCACCAGTCTTCAATATTTAAATATCGTATTTTGTAATAAGATGGAGAAGCTTCCACTTGGGCTGCACAACCTCACATCTGTTGAGATTGATAATCATCGGGTGTCCAGGTCTTGTGTCCTTGTCAGAGACGACGTTGCCGGCTACACTTAAAATTCTTGAAATCAGAATTGTACGAATCTCAGTTCATACCAGAGGAAATGATGCCCACCAACACGTCTCTTGAAGAGTGAATTCTCTTACGTCCTTCCCAAGAGGTTTAGGATTGTCACCCCGCATAAAGCTTAAGGAGCTTCGCATTTTTAATTGTACGAATCTCCAGTCCTTACCTGAGGGCCTACATGCCCTGGCTCTCTCCAATCTTACAAATCAAAGAGGGTTTTCATATTAGAGATAGGTTTAGAGAATACAGAGTGGTGTAATAACGTGTGATGAGATACACTGGATCTCATCTCAAAACTAAGTAGATTTGAATTTGAAATAGATTAGTATCAAATCTTAGATTTGATTAAGATTAGCTTTGCTTAAGATTAGATTTGATTATGATGTAATA
Source organism: Tetracentron sinense (assembly GCA_015143295.1). Lineage (NCBI taxonomy): Eukaryota > Viridiplantae > Streptophyta > Magnoliopsida > Trochodendrales > Trochodendraceae > Tetracentron > Tetracentron sinense. The sequence continues at coordinate 2,127 of JABCRI010000056.1, forward strand.
ATGCTTCTATCTTGAGACTCATGTAATCTCCATTGTAATCACTCAAGAATTCTCAATAGAATCAATTTCTCTTTATTTCAGTCTTGTGTCCTTTCCAGAAAGAGGGCTTCCTATCACCAATCTCAGAGAGCTTTGGATTTTTAGGTCCAGTTTATATCAATGATTGCGAAAGTGTCCCACATCTATTGAAACATTGACAATCGCAAAGTGTCCCAATTCCCAAAGTCGTCTCCTTTCTGGAACGAGGGTTACCCATCAACTGTAAATCACTTTATATCAATGATTGCGAGACACTCGAGCCTCTTGTTACTAATGGGGAACTGGAAAGACTCACCTCTCTTAGGTGCTTAACCGTTGGTGGATTTTTAGGTCCAGTTTCCTTTCCAGAATGGCTGCTGCCCACCACTCTTACATCACTTTACATGGAAAGACTCCTGAATCTCAAATCTCTACCCAAGGGGCTGAACTACACATATCTTGAGAGTTTGTCAATCTCCGACTGTCCTAAGCTTGCTTCCTTGCCCGAGGAGGGCCTACCCACTTCTCTTATATATCTTTACTTTAGAAGACTCCCGAATCTCGAATCTCTATCCAAGGGGCTGCGCAACCTCACCTCTCTTATACATTTGGGTATCTCTGAGTGTCCTCTGCTGACAAAACGGTACCAAAATGAGAAAGGAGAAGATTGGCCAAGCATAGCCCACATCCCTCACATAACCATATCTGACCATTGAGGCATCTGCCTGGAATTGGTCTCAAGCTTTCATTTAATGGTGGTGCAGTCATCTCCTCATCTCAACGTAAGTACCACTAGCTCTAATTGTTCTGTATCTACCATTAGTTCATTCTCTAATGCATATTTAAAATGAAGCTAAATACATATATTCTTCCCCCAAATATCCCTTCTTAAATGCAAACCTAAGACAGTACTGCTAGAAAAGACTCTTAAGAATTGCTCTTTCTCTGTTTATTAGGAAATATTTCTTGTCTAGTACTAATTGAAGTTCTTTAACTTGTATATACAAACTAATTAATTTAATATTCATCTTTGATGTTTTTGCACTCCCAAGTTCTTTCCCTTAGCCATATTTTGCCCCCCTACCCCCCAAACTTATGATGATTATGTAGTTCAATAGCTTTTGATCTTTCTGTCTGCTCAATTTAATTCATAATGTTTCATTGTGCTTGTGGTTTGTCAATTCTAACTCTTTACTGATATTAATTTGGTGATTCAGATTCCATATGTTAGATTTTACTCTGATGTCTACCTCCACTCCCTCTTCTCAAGAATCAATAATTAGCTCCATAGATGTCTGAATGCTAACAAATTACAAATATATGTTGGTGGTCCATTTTTATTTTTCATGCTAAGAGTACTATCTTTGCTAATGCGGTGGTGCCGTGGTGGTATTAGTATATCATAGTTCTCTCAAGGTTTTAAATGCCAAGAAAAAAGATAAAACACCTATGGATGCATCAGATTTCCTTTTCCTTTGTTGCAATAAGGAAAACATACTCTGTTTCATTTGTTGCTTCTGCTGTATTATTAATGAAAATTTGTCACCTTTTATTTATTTAAACAAAGTTTATCACAGAAACAACCAAGCAAACAAGAAAAGGACAGACTTAATGAAGTTCTAAGGTGCTGTTTTGAATGGAGCGGATTTGCATAGTGTTATTCTCCAAGTGATAGGAAGTGTGGAGCCTGCCTCGACTGAACATCCTACCTTTGTTTTCGAGGGGTACTTTGATATTTTCACATTTATTATGTAGCCCTAATACTATTAAGAATAGGTGTGGGCGGCTACTGTCATTTTTAGATCGCAACTTTGTATTTCTTTTTTGCTCCAGAACATAGTGAAATCTCGGCGACTCCGTGGACGTACCTCAACTTGAGGGAATCACGTAAATCTGGTATTCGTGTGTGTTTGTTCTTGTTCAATTTTTTGTCTATATTTTGTCTCACAGATTCTGTTTTAGGGTTCATTCCCTAACACCAAGCCCCCAAGAATGTGTTGAATTTATTCACATTATAGTTTTCTTGTTGCTATTTACAGCCTATTTAGGACCTCATTGTCATTCTGTATATCTAAACTTAATCCAAAGTCTTAACTAATTTGAGTTGTTTGATTTTGATCTGGTGGGCTCTTTTGTTTTTTGGTCCGGTCATATTTTGCATAATTGGATAAACCCTTGGTCTTTTTTTACTGATTGTAGATCACCACGTGAGCATTCTTCGAGGAGCACACACAGGAGGATCAGTTGCATTTCTCCTTAATGGTCTTTTATTTTTTATTTTTTTGGTGTTTAAGCAGTGACTATATTTTCTATTATGTAAAAGGATGCAAATGTATATGTTTAGTAATGACTTTGTCGATAGAGATGCTTGGGAAAACATTGGTTAGGTTGATCTACTTTCTTAATTATGTTTGTTCATATGTCAATTTTCACACGTGTTGATAACCTTGAATAGGAAGGACCCAGATTGTTTATCTTAAATCACTTCTTTTCATTAGTAATGCTCTCTCTCTCTCTGCTTTTCACAAACTAACACTCCAACGGATCTCTCTTCTTTAATTAGTAATGCTTCATTTAATTAGCAAAAGACTCATTTTTCCTGGAAATCTAAAGAATAGCTTACTCAATTGATCCTCCCTCGTTTATAGACCCCTACATCAAATTGATATGCACCAGAAATGTTAATTATAAATTTTAAAAGGTACCCATTGCGATTCCTATGGATAACTGGTTCTCTACGGTTGTATCATCTTGAGTGCCACACATGGTAAGGATATATTAGTGTAGCAACAGCCTGACATCTAGGCCAATACGTTCATGGTGAAGGTGTAGCATGTTTCAAATCTCAAATGCTTGAAATCAATAAACGCCCATGACGATGCGATTAGGGGATTGGTTGAACATAAGGGGATGAGCCTACCCAAAAATAGGTATAAGATATGGTGTAGGTTTGGGCCAATACGTTCATGGTGAAGGTGTAGCATGTTTCAAATCTCAAATGCTTGAAATCAATAAATGCCCATGACGATGTGATTAGGGGATTGGTTGAACATAAGGGGATGAGCCTACCCAAAAATAGGTATAAGATATGGTGTAGGTTTGGGCCAATCCATTCAAATCTGGTGGGAGGCTTGAGCGCCAATCCAAAAGGATTTAACAAATTTCAAGATGCTCTCATCGTGCACTTCAGGAGAGGAGCAAGCCTAAGTTTCATCTTCAATTAAAACCCAAAGTGACAGTTGGAGGACGGATCGACTAGTCTTTATTTTGGGAAAAGTATGGAAATGGAAAATAAGCTCCACTTTTCAAAACTTATTTATGTAGTCTCCCACGCGTACGAGCCTACAACACGTGTTTGGCGCTATGATTTTCTGTCCAAAATACCCATTACTGTTGCTTCCCCAAATGCAAAACCCTTCCTAAACCCTTCATTACTAGTGTAAAATATTTTAATCATTAATTTATAAATTAAAAAAACTATACATTGAACTTTAGAAATTATCAATGAACTTTATTGAAAAAAATAAATATTACTAATAAGAGCTAATGTGAGAAAAAGATAGCAAATGTGTTTTTATATTTTAGGAAGCCGGGTGATTCTTTTATTCTAGACTCCCATTGTCTTTGAATCTTAATAATAAAAGGTATAATAATTTTTATCTTAAGTACCTTCTAGCAATAAAAGAGATTAGATATCGCAGAGAAACAAAGAAAATAGTTTTGAAGATGGAACATGACTCGTGAATTCGCTCCAAGATGAAAGAAACTTTGGCCTTGACCTTAATAATATCACTCGATGGGTATTATTGGATAGAAAACGGCTAACGTAAAGTGGTAAGTATCAAATAGCTAGTAGAAAACATACTTCAAGTTCAACAGTTTTTCAACAACAAAAAAAAAAAAGTTCAACAGTTTAAATTTTATTACTTTTATTTTTTTGGAGAACAGTTCAAGTTCTATAACTTTGGTAGCAAGCAAGACAATTAGATATTAATTTATAGTACAGATTCAATAAAATTAAATAGTAATAAAATACCTTCTCTCAAATAAGGCATCCAGAACACACCTGGGAATAGCCCGGTGGTAGGTATATCCCCTCCTTAGGAGGGAGGTTCTAGACTCGAGTCTTGTGCAGGTGGGCTTTGTGATTTCCCACACTTTGTTGAGCAGATACTAACCCTTAACCGCTAAGAGCATTCCTAGCAGCCTCACCAAAATATCCAAAACTCACATTTTTCTATTTTGACTATCCATTTTTTTAAAACACTCCAACAGCCTCACCAATTTAACAAAAAAGGAAGAAGAGAGAAACAATATTTTATTATTTGTAAGGGAAAACGAAAAAGGAAGGCAAAGAGAAACATTATTTTATTGTTTGTGTGGGACTACAATAAAAGAAGAGAGAGAGAAACCTTTATTTTATTATTTGTGTGGGTCCACAAAAAAGAAGGGAAAGAGAAATTTTAGCTTTGGTGAGTGTAAAGTAACTCACCAAAATTGGTGAGTACTATACACTCACCAAACCGAAATATCTATTTTGTTGAGTTTTGAAGAGGCTGCTGGAGAGAGTTTTTAGTACTTTTTAGCCATTTGGCTCACCTGCTAGGAATGCTCTAAGACCATACAAAAAAAAATGTAAGGCATCCAGAAGATGATCTAGCTACTTACTTGGATCTACGAGCGACACTTCCTCATCCTCCAACACCAGCCATCCTCATCATCGCTATCAGTTCAGGTTGCACTCATACGTTTATCGGTACTTGCATATATAACAATCCAGATATTCTTAAGGTTTTACAGTTGATTATCCATTGTTTTCCTTACGAACAATCAATAATAATTAAAACCTATTAGATTAGTTTGTTTCTATTAGTACTTACTCTCTAGAAAAAGTCTTTTACTAGCAGGGAGTCCTTATCACTAATAATAACCACAAATAGAATAGGTCATATGTACTAAAACTTATGATCACTTAGAAGAGGATTTATTATTAAAAAAAGTTACTGATAGCGATCCCACTTATATAAAATTAAGTTTCTAGTTGTGTCTAACCTCATTCAAGGTATTGAACTCTGGTTTCGGTATAAACTTTTGTCATTAAGGAGTTGACACGTTTTGAAGATGTTTAATGAAATCCAAGGAAGTTTTATAAAAATTAAAGAAGTTCAAGAAACTTTAAAGAAATATTTGAAATATAAGATGAAACTTTAGAAATTCAATACTTAAGCATAAATAAACATCTAGAATTCATTATATTACTGATGGAAGCATATAGTACTCAAATGTGAGAATCATGTTAAGTGACATGCAGTGTCTGCTTGTCTGAGCTGTAATTTCTTCTTGATATTTTCTCTACATTGTTAACTTTTTTTAAACTATATTTTATCCTATTTATCAAGTAAAATGGATATGTATTCTCTTTATTTTTCAATGATTATCCATGTTAATTATTTTAGAAACCTAAAAAACTTATGAATGCATATTAAAGTTGATAAATAATTGAAATTCTACATAGTTTCTAAACCTATTTCAATCTGCAATTGATGAGCTCAATGTTTTTATAAGATTGAATCAATATGTGAAGAAAATGAGATGAGTAGTTAAATAATTTTTAATTTATAAGATATTATTAGGAAATTATTTAATTTTTTCAGTATTACTAAAAAAATTCTTATGGTCATGGCATAATATAATAATAACAAAATTATTAAAATAATAAAATTATAATTTATAATAAATTTAATGCTAGCAACACCCTCTTTTAAGCTTATTATATTTAGAATAAGCTTATTATATGTATAATAAGCTTTAAAGCATATATTATAAATTATTTTAAATAATCTTATATTTTTAATAAGGTTAATGCTAGCAAAATAATCTTAGTTTGTCAAAATTTTCATTCAAACTCACTAATATTTTTTTTCAGATTTAGCAAATTTATACTTTGAATATACAAACCGTTCATAAAAAAAATATATTTTTTTATTTTTCAAAAAGTATTTGTGATATAGTATTTACATGCTTAAAAGATATAAATTTTTATAATATAATATAAAATATATATTTTGTTTTACATGCTTAAGTAACGAACCAAGCTAGTGAATCAAACTAAAAAACTTAAGCGAACTGAAAAACGAATTATTTCATCCTACCCCTAGGGAACTGGGTTCACTCTAGAGTGGTGAACTGTGAACCACGAACTCGAATTCAAATCGACGAACTAGGTAACATTGCTTTGAAATTCTGCAAAATCTCGATTTCAGTCACCCCCACCTATATCGCTATGAATAGAATTTCGAAAAACCTGATTTCGGAAATTTCGGACCGAATATCGAAAAATTGAAATCTCGCCGATATTTCGAAAAGAAGCCCAAAATCCGATTATCACCCTTGAGGTCACCACGTGTCTCATTTGACACCCCTTAACCGTCGTTAACATTAACCCATCGTGTTTGAGATTGCTTCTTTACTCCTTAGGATTACACAAACCCACCATCTCCTCCCCTCTCTCTCTCTAGTTCGAATCTCTTGTTGGGATTGATTCTACATCTGAAAGCATAGAGATTGTTTCTTAGGCTTACACAAACCCATCATCTCTCCCACTCTCTCTGGTTCAGTTGTTGGATTCTCTTGTTTCATTTTCTTCTTCTTCTTCTTCTAAAAAGAAAGATATTGCTGAGGCAATTCTATCTGCATTCCTTCAGGTGGTTTTTGAAAAGTTGGCCTCTAGTGAGTTAATGGACGTCGCTCGCCGGTGGAATATCGACAGTGAACTGAAGAAGTTAAAAGACGACATTGTTGAAAATTGAGGCCGTGCGCAATGATGCTGAGGAGAAGCAAATAAATAACAATTTAGTGAAGATGTGGCTAAATGATCTCACTCATGTGATTTACGATGCCGAGGACGTATTGGACGAGTTCGCTACCGAAGCTCTAGGATGGAAATTGGAAGCCGAATCTCAAATTGACGCAAATCAGGTATGGTACTTGAACATCCTTAGTTATTTACGTCCAACTGTTGTTTTGTTTAAACATGAGATTGGATCCAAGATAAAAGAGATTAATGGGAAATTAGAAGATATTGCAAACGACAGATTGGAGCTCGGTTTGAAGGAATATGTTGGAGGGAAATCGATTGGAATTAGAGAAAGGCTACCCACAAGTTCCTTGGTAGATGAATCTGGTGTTTACGGCAGGGAGGAGGATAAGAAGAAGATAATTGAACTAATTCTATCAAATGAAGACAGTGGTAATGAGATCCCTGTAATTCCCATCGTTGGTATGGCTGGAATTGGCAAGACCAAACTTGCTCAGCTGGTATAAAATGATAAAAGAGTAGATGAGTATTTCGATCTGAAAGTATGGACTTGTGTCTCTCAAGAATTCGATGTGTTGAGGGTGACAGAGACAATTTTGGAGTCGGTCACTAGCAGAGCATGTAATTTAATGGACCTAAATTCACTTCAAGTTGAGTTGAAGAAGGAGTTAAGTGGGAAGAAATTTTTACTTGTTTTGGATGATGTATGGAACCAGAACTACTTGAAATGGGATGATCTTCAGAATCCTTTTATATCTGGAGTACAAGGTTTCACCATCTTGGTGTGTTGTTAAATGAAGACTGTCTATCACTATTTCATAAACATGCATTTTCAAATGGAAGATGTAGGTCACACATATTTTGATGATCTATTACAGAGATCCTTCTTTCAACATTCCAGTAAAAATAAAACTCAGTTTGTAATGCATGACCTCCTTAACGATTTAGCACGATTTGTTTCAAGAGAAATATGTTTTAGGCTGGAGGGTGATGGCCCATACAAAATTCCTGAGAGGGCTCGCCATTTGTCATACCATAGTGACACCTATAACGTGATTACAAAATTTGAGGCCATTTATAAAGCAGCGTGTTTACGCATTTTCCTTCCATTAGATATATGGATAAATGATAGATACTTGCCTAAACAGGTCCCAGAAGATTTGTTTACAACACTCAAATGCTTACGAGTGCTATGTTTGAGAAATTATAACATCATTGAGTTGCCAGATTCAATTAAGAATTTGAAGCATCTTCGGTACCTTGACCTCTCTTTTACTAAAATTAAAAGATTACCTGAATCGATCTGTACTCTCTACAATTTACAAACACTACTACTAGAGCAGTGCATTTGTCTCATTGAGTTGCCTCAAAACATGGGTAACCTAATTAACCTTAGACATCTAAAATTCAAATTGTGGAGTTTTGATCGATTACCAAAAATGCCTCTGAGAATTGGTAGGTTAACAAGTCTACGAAAATTGCCTCCTTTTTCTAAGTTCGAAAATAGCGGGCACCTGATAAGAGAGCTGAAGGATATGTCGGATCTCAGGGAAATCTTTGCATTTCAAAGTTGTCAAAGATGAGGATGCCATGGACGCCAATCTAAGGAATAAGCAGCACATTGGCATGTTAGAGTTGAAATGGAGTTCTGATGGCAACAATTTCGAGTCTAGGGATGAAGGAGTTGAGCAAAAAGTACTTGGCATGCTACGACCTCATACGATTCTAAAAGGGCTCACCATTACATATTACAGTGGTATAAGATTTCCAAGTTGAATAGGGGATTCTTCCTTCTCTAATTTAGTGATCCTTAGCATCAATTTTTGTAGAAAGTGCAAGTCACTCCCTCCACTCGGGCAACTACCCTCCCTGCAAGACCTTACAATTGTTGGAATGCATGGGGTAAAAAGTGTGGGCTGTGAGTTTTATGGGAATGATTCCATTAAACAGTTTAGATCACTAGAGAAACTAAATATTCATAGTATGCCGGGGTGGGAGGAATGGATTGAAATTGAAGATGAAGAATGTGTAGAGTTCTGTTGCCTCCTTGAGCTATCCATTAGCCGTTGTCCCAAGTTAAAGAAAGTCTCGCTCCACTTTCCTGTCCTTGTAAGGTTGATAATTAAAGGCTGTGAAGAATCAATTCCATTTCCAAGGCTTCCATGCCTCCTCAATTATATTCGGAGGGGTGTGATGACACGGTGCTGAGAAGTACTTTAGGAATTCCAAGAAACTAAAGGGTTACTACAATACTTGGCGACACTTGAAGCTTTGCATATTTATAATTGTGGAAAGCTCGTGGCTTTGCCTGGTCTACAACACCTAACTTCCCTTCGAAGATTGTATATAGAAAGATGTCGGCAGTTTCAATTTGTGTCCATGTCAGACAGGGAAGAGGGGCTGCCTGTAAGAGAATTAATCCCACATCGACTAAATAGAGAAATAGTGTTGGCCTTATATAGGCCTCTCCACTCATTGCCAATTGGTTTTGAGTTGGACGCTTTCACACTGCCTACTAGTCTTGAATTTTTGTCCGATGCAAAACCTCACGTCTCTTAGAGAGTTGAAAATCCACGGGTGTTGTCCTAACCTCTATTGAAAAACTGGAAATCGGGAGTTGTCCTAACCTCGTCTCCTTCCCGGAAGGAGGGTTGCCCACCAACTGTAAATCACTTCGTATCATAAATTGTGAGAAACTCGAGCCTCTTACTGACTGGGGACTGCAAAGACTCACATCTCTTGAGCACCTCACTATTACCTCACTGGGAAGATTGTCATTCGGCAGGCTACACCAGCACTTCACCTTGCACTCCACCTCTGTTCATGAATGGACAACCATTGATTGTCCTGAGCTTGCTTCCTTGCCAGAGGAGGGCCTGCCCACCACTATTACATCACTGAAAATAGAAGGACTCCAGAATCTCGAATCTCTATCCAAGGGGCTGCACAACATCACCTCTATTCGAGCATTGATGATCTTCGAGTGTCCTATGCTTGTTTCCTTGCCGGAGGAGGGCCTGCCCAGATATCTTACAACATTTCACATCAGTGGACTCTTGAATCTCAAATCTCTATCCAACGGATTTTACAACCTCACCTCCATTAAAAGATTGGCAATCTATGGGTGCCCTATGCTTACTTCCTTGCTGGAGAAGAGCCTACCCACCTCTCTTCAAATATTGGAAATCTTTGACTGTCCTGAGCTTGTTTCCTTGCAGGAGGAGGGCCTGCCCACCTCTCTTACAACACTTGACATCAGTGGACTCTCGAAACTTGAATCTCTATCCAACGGATTTTACAACCTCACCTCCATTAAAAGATTGGAAATCTTTGAGTCATGAGGTTGTTTCCTGGCCGGAGAATGGCCTGCCCGCCTCTCTTACAACACTACAAATCAGTGGACTCTCGAAACTCAAATCTCTATCTAACGGATTTTACAACCTCACCTCCATTAAAAGATTGACAATCTATGGGTGCCCTATGCTTACTTCCTTGCCTGAGGAGGGCCTGCCCACCACTCTTACATCACTTTGCATTGAAGGACTCCCAAAGATCGAATCTCTATGCGATGGATTGCACAACCTCACCTCCCTTCAAAGATTGACAATTTCTGAGTGTCCTAATCTTGTTTCCTTGCCGGATGAGGACTTGCCCACCACGCTTCTTTCTATATGTGTTTGGAAATGTCCTCTGCTCATCAACCAAAAAAAAAAGAAATGTCCTCTGCTAACAAAACGGTGCCAAAATGATGAAGGGGAAGATTAGCCCAAGATAGCCCACATCCCTGAGTGAAACTTGGCAGCAAAGCTCATTGTAGCCCCGGGCTACAATGAGCCAATAAAATCATTCCATGTCAACTACATTTGCCATTAGACGCCACATAGGATTTGGAAAAGAAACGTTAAAGTTGGGAGTTAAAAGCTGTCAAATAAGCTATCAATTAAAATAATATATAATTGTGGGAATTGTTTAAGGGTGCGTTTGGATTTATGGAATTGGAATTGAGCCAAAGAATTGAATTCCATTGAATTAAAACCCACTGAATTAAATTCCACGAAATTCAGAATTCTATCGTTTGGATGCATTATTAAATTTCTGGAGAAATGAAACCATTAGGCTTTTCTTTTGTTTTTAAATTCCACAGCAGCGTGGGATTGTCAAATAAGACCATTTTACTATAGAATTGAACCTCATAAATTTGCCTTTAAAATCACTGCTTGAATTCTCTATGGAATTAGAAAATTCTAACTCCACCCTATTATTAATGTTTATTAATGTGTCCCAAACGATGAAATTGGAATTGTGTGATGAAATTGACAATTCTATTCCTCAATTCCATAAATCCAAATGCACCCTAAATGTGAAGGGACGTGAGAGAGACCACTCTCTCTCTTCTATATCTTCTTCGGTAGTCTATTGTATTACTCAAACTTACCGTGTTACTCACTCAACTCTTGGGCATTACTCCGCAACTTTGAGGTCTTTGATCGGAGCTTGCAATTCTCAACAACTATATGCTTGCAAGTGCTAGGTACACACCTGTTCTTTCTCATCTTCGAGTTCTAAAAAACCTCTACATTTTTTTAAAGCTACAATAAAAAATATGATGCAAATTATTTAGCTGTTGATATTCTTTAGAATTAACGAGTAGAACTATGATGCAAATTATTCAGCTTGGGTATGGATTTGTTCTTTACTCTTTTAGAACTAACGAGTAGAATCTTATTTTTCTTAGGAAAACAAAGTGCTTGTCTTATGTACTAAGCTAAAACGTTCTCAAAAAATGAAATCAAATGAAGTTGTGACTGTGATCCAGATTTTGGGGGGTGTAGATGAGGAAGGCTTAGAGATTTTTTTTGCATTGAACTATAATTTCGTCTACAAAGTGACTGATGGTAAAGGTGCCTATGTCATTTGATGATCAGATCTCCTCTAAAATTCTCTATCTTCTAATATGCATTATGTATCTTCCACCCTGAACCATCAGTTTGATGGTTCTACATGCAACCACATCCCATTGAAAATCTATTATTTTTTTCCACTAAATTAATGGTGGTGTTTGTAATTTCTCAGGTAATTAAATCATGGAAAATGATATGGAGTTAAGACTTCAATCATCACGGAAGTTAGACTTTGACTTAGATGAGGGCCACAGATTAGAAAACAGCAATAGTGATTTTAGTGAGCCTAATACTCTAACAAAACGAAAATATAAGGCACCAAAAATTGGAATGGAGTTTGAATCTGAACAAAATGCATTCAATTTTTACAACATATATGGCCGGAGGATGGGATTTAGTATTCGAAGGAATTGGGTTCAAAAAAATCATGATGTTGTGTGTTTCAGAACTTTTACTTGTTCATGTGAAGGTCATCGCCAAAAAGATAAACGACATGTGAATGCAAAGTATTCTCGTCCACAAACAAGAACCGGTTGTTTGGCATGCATGACTATTACACTTCAACCCAATGAAAAGTATGTTGTTAGCTCTTTTGAAGCCACTCATAACCATCAGTTAGTTAGCACGCCTGAAGCTCATATGTTAAAGTCATAGAGAAGAATATTTCTTGCCCAAGCTGTTCAAGCTGACATCACAGACAGTTCTAGAATAAGACCCAAAGTAACTGTTGAGTTTATGGGTAGGCAAGTAGGAGGTGTTGAGAATCTTGGTTTTGTTCCTAAAGATTATAATAATTATTTACAATCCAAAAGGATGAAGGCAATGCAAAAAGGAGAAGCTGCGGGCGTCTAAGAATATTTTGAACGAAAGCTCGTAGAAAATAAGTCATTTTACTATGCTATACAATTCGATGAGGATGAGAAGATGACTGTGGGAGAAAAATTCATTTTTATCAAATTCCCTCCATTGTTGTATGGAGTATATTGTTTGTTGTGGGGATTATCCTTCCAATTTGAGTAAACCCAGACTGTTAAATTACCTTCCCTGTATCGCTGTATTGGGAAAGAACCTCTGATTAAGATGAAGAATTAAAAGAAGAACAAGATTGAATAAACATATTTTTATTTATTCAATGGGGCTGCCCAATTCCCATGTAGGCGTTACAAGTGCCTCATTGAGGTCTTTTCAAGAAAAGAAAAAGAATGGTGGCCGTATTTAAAGGTTTACCTTATATTCTCCATATGTGGAGTCTTCTTCTTTACCTGATTGCTTTTTGCTTGCTGTTGGAAAGGGAGGAGAGAGTATCTTCTTTCTTCCTTGGTATTTTCCGTATCTTGTATTCTGTATGTGTTTCTTGTGAGAAAACACACATTTTATGGATTAGAGAGAGTCCTCTTTGGGACTCCCTCTTTGACTCCCTTATTTTAGGAAAGTCAAAAGGGGTTTTCCTCTTAGAAGATGCCAGCTCATGGGTCTCCCTTATCTGGGAGAGCCCTCAAGCTGGAGAGAATCCTCTTCTTTTGAGGACTCTTGTACCAGGTTTCCACTTTTTTTGGGGGGGATCCTAATACCTTTCGAAAAGGAGGATGTTAATCTCATCCTTTCCTAGGATAAAGGACATAGTCCTAATCCTAAAATAATCATGAGGTGCCACGTGGCATCCCATGAGATTTTAAAAGATGAGATCCTTATCTTGGGATTCCCTACAGCTTGACAGAGAATCCTTTTTATTAAGGATTCTCTGTCCCATGACAGTCAAATATTGACTGTCAGCTGGGACAGACTGGCCTAAGCCAGTCCACGGACCAGGATGAGAATATAAGTCTCAACCATGGATTAAAGGGTGAGACCATTGGTCTCAACCACGGATCACCAGGTGAGACCATTGGTCTCAACCACGGATCACGGGGGAGACCACAGGTCTCAACCACGGATCAAAAGATGAGACCATTGGTCTCAACCACAAATCAAAAGGTGAGACCATTGGTCTCAACCACGGATCACAAGGTGAGACCAGAGGTCTCAACCACGGATCACTAGGTGAGACCATAGGTCTCAAGCACGGATCACAAGGTGAGACCAGAGGTCTCAACCACGGATCACTAGGTGAGACCACTAGTCTCAACCACGGATCACGAGGTGAGACCACAGGTCTCAACCACGGATCATGAGGTGAGACCATAGGTCTCAACCACGGATCACCAGGTGAGACCATAGGTCTCAACCACGGATCACAGACTTGCCCGTGGTCTGGAATAGGTCCAGGACATCATATTTGACCCGTGAGGACTTATCCTCAGGAATTGGACATGTGTCAGCTTCTCGGAGGCTGGCACCAAATATTGGATCCGTAGGATTTTATTCCTCACGGATAAACACGTATCAGCCTCACGGAGGCTAACACTAAAGTTGGATCCGTGGGGTTTTGTCCTCACGGATAAACATGTGTCAGCCTCACAGAGGCTAACACCAAATATTGGATCCGTGGGGTTTTGTCCTCATGGATAAACACGTGTCAGCCTCACGGAGGCTAACACTAAAGTTGGATCCGTGAGGTTTTGGTCCTCATGGTTGGACACGTGTCAGTCTCATGAAGGCTAACATCAAATATTGGATCCGTGAGGATTTGGTCCTCACGGATGGACACGTGTCAGTCTATTGGAAATTGACACAAAATATGATCCGTGTTGGATCCGTGAGGTTTTGTCCTCACGGATATGCCATGTGTTAGCCTAGTGAAGGCCAGCACTGAAAGTTAAATCCGTGAGGTTTTGTTCCTCATGGATTATACTTGGCAGTCTCATGAAGGCTGACACCAAATATTGGATCCGTGAGGTTTTGGTCCTCACAGATGGGCACGTGTTCAGCCTCTCGGAGACTGGCACTAAGTATTGGATCCGTGGGATTTTATTCCTCACGGATAAACACGTGTCAGCCTCTCGGAGGCCAACACCAAAGTTAGATCCGTGGGGTTTTGTTCCTCACGGATGAATATGTGTCAACCTCTCGGAGGCCAACATTTAATATTGGATCCGTGGAGTTTTGTCATCAAGGATAGGGTATGCATCAGCCCATTTGGGGGCTACTATTTAGGGTGGATCCGTGAGGTTTATCCTCACGGATCAACTCTGCTTTTACTTAGCTGGGCAGCATGGTGCTAGCCATCAGCATTTAATGCTGACAGCTAAAGGTATTGCGCGTGCCATAGGCACGCGTGAACATAAACCGTCTCTCCGAGAGACTGTGATTAGGTGTATGCCATTGTACACACACCTAAGCAATGGACAGTGAAAATTTCACTGCGCACAAATGCCCCTCAGGATCTGGATGGTTGGAAATAATCCATCCATCTGGATCCTGACACCTGGCAGTGATGGTGGAGAAGCGTAACCGCCTCCATTTAATATTTTATGGGAAACCCATAGGGTTTCTTTAATCAAAGCGTTCTCATCAATGAGATCACTTCAGCCATTAAGGCAAAATGGTGGGTGATTCCCAACCATCTAGACCATCTATTTAGGAGTGGATGGCCAGGATCTAACCAGAAGATATCCTTTATAAGGATGCGTTAGACAAATTGAGGAAGACATTTTATCTTCTTCACCCATCTGAACTCAGAAAAGCTTTCCGAGTTCAGAATTTGTGCTCTTCAAGAAGGATCATTCTCCTCCCCCCTTTTTATTTCATTCGTTCTTCCTTTCTCGGTGAGTTTTCACCTTAATCAAACAAAAATGAAAGGGAAGAAACAGTGTTATTCCCGTCTGTTATTTTTTAACAAATGGGGATGAGGGTTTAAAACCTCACTCTGATGGTCTGGATGCCCATTCGGGCATCCTTTTTGGATCTTTTTGATTCTGGGATCCTTTGAAATGCATCCCTTTTTGCATTTCTTGGGTTTTTCAGGTCAGGAAGAACCTGTGATACCCTTTTGGGCTTCCTGTAATTTCAAGTAGGAATTCCGGTTCCATTGCCGGAGCTCTTGAGTTCTCTGGTCATGGGAAACTAGACCGGTGACTCACTACCTGTGGTCTATGACCACGGACAGCTTACCCACAGGACTTTTGTCCATGAGCTCAAAATTGATCCATGGATTTTGTCCACAGATGCTCTTGATTTTCATGGACTTTTGTCCGTGGATAAATTGAGTATTCGTGGATATTTTCCACGGACCAACTGCCCATAGGACTTTGGTCCGTGAGCTCCAAAATTCTATCCGTGGAGTTTTATCCACGGATGGTTATTCACAAGACTTTAATCCTTGAACCAGAAACCATCTATCCATGGACTTGTCCACGGATCTCACTCTTAGCATATGTCCTTAGACAATTGCTAATGACAATTTTCCTGTGAACATTTGCCTTTATCAAACTTTTGAGGCAATTGTTCTAGGTAATTTTCCTTAAATGCATGCCCTAAGTGAGTCATTTAAATTTCACAGACTTAGGTTTGGATCCTAAGTCTGGAATTGATTAAACTTTCAATCACATGATTAACCATTTCAGATTGTTTAGATGGATGTATACTTCCATCTAAAGGCCCAATTTTGACCATTTAATCTGAAACTCATGATTTGATTTAATTTCCTTGAACTAAATCATTTTGCGTGTTCTGCCTTTTCCTTTTGCAGAATGAACCTTTTATCATAGCATACTTCACGAGGGGATGTCCTTGATTGGTTGGAGCTCAATGAAACCGGATCAACTTTCATTCGTTGCCTGAAGATTACCAAGGATCTCATCATTGAGAAGATTGAAGCCGTTAAGTTATATAACCTGGTAAAACAGATATCGGAGAGTATATTTTCTTGTAACCTTATCACTAGCATAATGATAGGATGTTATGTTAGCAAACTCAATGCATTGGACTGTGTCAGAAGTTTGGGTATTCTTGACGGTGAGCTTGAGCATGTTTTGAGGGAATATATTGCATTCTATCAATTGATTTTGATGAAGCTAGCCTGAGTTGCTTGATGTTGCTGAACAACCACTTCACTGATGTCGAGGGGCCTGCTTTTCAAGGTATTACTTATTCAGCTTTGCAGCTTGTCGCGGTTGACAACACTGAGAGACAATTCCTAGCTCTATTTCCAGACGTCGCCTCTGCTGCTATTGATGGGTTAGAATCCTCTCCTGGAGATGGTTCAGCACTAGAGATGATGGTGAAGAAGTTAGACGTGAGAGGAATTCTACTTTGAATAGCATCCACCAACACGGTGCGAGGACCTCAGACCTTATATTCAAGGCTGCATTTGTCAGGTCTAGCATTTTGTTGGAGCTAACAACATACTCTCAAGATACTGTTTGTTTAAATCAGTAGCTTGTTGAAGCTGATAATATATTCTCAAGATACTGTTTGTTTAACTCGAGTGAGTTCTCCAATTTATGTGGAGTTCCCTCATTTTGTTATCCATGAATAAAAGACTTTATTTTATTTTTTTCGTCTTGTACTCCTTTTTTTTTTAATGATTTCCCCTTTGTATCTTGAGGAATTGATGTTCTTTTAAAAGAACAGGTTGAACTCATTTCTAGGCTGCCTACGTACCCATAATAAGATCAAGCCAAACGTAGTTCCAAAAGGGGATTCGCATTTTGATAGCGAATAGGTAGTTTCCGTTCATACCTAGGAAGGTTTTGACTTCGGCCTTGTATTTGGGGGGGGGGGGGGCTTTTGAAGTTTCAATTCCTAATTTGATAGCGAATAGGCAGTTTCTGTTTGTGCCTAGGAGGGTTTGGACTTCGGTCTGGTATTCTGGAGTTGTGAACCTTTTTAGCTCGTATTCAGGAGCCTTTGTGAACATTTTTAGTTCGTATTCATGAGCCTATCAAATTGCTCTAATTTTTTGCCTAGACTTTCTCTTAGAGTGTTAATCTAGCGAGCTATTTGTTGCCCTAATTTTTGCCTAGACTGTCTTTTGGAGTTTTGGTCTAGCGGACATTTTATCATGACTCAATTTTTTTGTCTAAGTCGTCCTTTTTGGATTTTTAACTTAGTGAGTCATTTTATGCTATAAGTTTCGTATAAGCCACCTTTTAGGGTTTTCAGCTTAGCGAGCATTTTGATTCCTAGGAGTAATATCGCTTGAGGAATCTTGCATTGGTTGAAGGGATAATTCGCTCTCCATCCATTGAGGTTAGCAGGTATGATTCGTTAGAGTATACCTTCTCGACGACATATGGTCCTTCCCATTTTGGTTCGAGCTTCCCCTTGGTTCGACGAGTGACGATGATCGGAGTTTTGACTATCAAGACTAAATCTCCTTTTTTGAAAGACCTTAGTCTTACCCTTTTATTGAAGGCGCTAGTTAACCTTTGCTGGTACATCTCTAAACTCTGTTGGGCTTGGAGACGACGTTCATCAAGAGTTTCAAGTTCTGCAAGACGAACTTTAGCTGAATCTTCTTTTGTGAGAGACTGCTGAATTGCCACCCATAGGGAGGGAATTTGGATTTCAAGGGGAAGAACTGCTTCACCGCCAAAGACCAGGGAATACGGTGTGGCCTGTGTCGGAGTCTGATGAGTAGTTCTGTACGCCCAGAGGGCTTCGGGTAGGCGTTCATGCCAATCCCATTTGCTTTTATCCACAATCTTTTTGAGGATTTTGCACAAAGTCTTGTTGAAGGCTTCAGCAAGACCATTCGCGGCTGCAGAATACCGGGTAGAATGGTCCTCTCGGATACCAAATTTGGCATACAACTTGTGTATAGGGGTGCTTCGAAAAGGTTGCCCGTTATCCGAGATAATGCTTTCTGGAATTCTGAACCGATATATGATGTTGGTCCGGATGAAGTCTGCCATTGAATGGTGTTTGACTTCTTTGAGAGCGATGGCTTCGGCCCATGTTGAGAAATAGTCTGTTGTAGCCAGGATGTATTGATGCCCAGTAGATGATGGTGGAGTGAATGGTCCTATGATGTCCATTCCCCATGCCGCAAAGGGCCATGAACGCGTTGTCATGTGGAGAGGCTCGGGAGCCTGATTTATAAAATCAGCATGGAGCTGACAAACTTTGCATTTTCTTGCAGAGTTCAAACAATCAGCGATCATCGTAGGCAAATATTAGCCTAATCTTTTCAGCTGCATTTGTAGCTTAGGCCCAGATTGATGAGCACCGCAGATCCCAGCATGAGTTTCTTTCATAGCTCGATCTATTTTATTTCCTGAGATACATCTCATCAAGAATTCCGTCCAGGGACCTTCTATATAAGGTTTCTTCCAACATCACAAATTTTGTAACCCGTCAGCAGACTTCAGCGCGTTTAGCACGGTATCCGGGCAACCGACTATGTTGGAGATAGTAGATGAAGGGCTGCCGCCAATCTTCATCTGTTTCTTTAATTGTCACAGAACAAATTGTATCTAGGAAGTCTATCTTCGGAAGGGGTTTTAGAGTTCTTCTTTCCCCTACTGTGATGGTTAACATCCTGTCTGCTGGCAGGGTTAGAGATGCTGCCAGGCTAGTCAAAGCATCAACTTGATTGTTAAGTCCTCTACAGACATGGAAGAGGCTGCTTCTTGGAATTTGAGCAAGTAGCTGGTCCACTCTCTTCTGATAGGGAAGGAGACTAACCCTCCGCACTGCATATTCACCTTATACCTGTTTAATGACGAGTTCTGAATCCCCATAGATAGTTAGCTCATCCACCGGGATCTCAAGAGCCAATTCAAGACCTGCTATCAGGGCTTCATACTCAGCTTCATTATTTGAACATCCTTCTGTTAGGGCGAAGGAATAGGGTAGTATTGCATTGTCTGGTATGACAAAAACAATACAAATTCCCGATTTGTTTTCCTTCGGGTCGATGCGTTTGACACCATCAGGGCTTCTTGAAGCTCCATCGAAATACATTTTCTAGCCTGATTTGACTCGAATTTGCATGACTTCTTCGTCTGGGAGGTCAGTGACCAGTGGCGAGTTTGCAGGAATTGGATGTGCTGCAAGGAAGTCAACAAGGGCTTGTCTTTTCACTGCTTTTTGGGGCACGAATTCGATTTCGAATTCGGATAGGAGCACCGCCCACTTTGCCATTCTACCAGAAAGAGTAGGACGAGACATTATGTATTTAAGAGGATTGGCTCTGAATATCAGTTTCACCGAATGCTCTAGCATATAATGCCTTAGTTTCTTCAGGGCAAAGATAAGGGCCCGACATTTTTTCTATCAGGTTATATCTGCATTCTGCTCCAACCAAAGTCCTGCTCAAGTAATACAGAGCGTTTTCTTTTCCTTGATCATTATGCCAAGCAAGGAGAGCTTTGAGAGATCTCTCAAGTGCTGTGATATAGAGGATGAGTGGCTTTCCTTTGATAGGGTCCATAAGGACCGGTAGGTTTGTGAGATAAGCTTTGATGCTATCCAGAGCATTTTGACAGGCTTCATCCCATTGAAAAGGTATCCCTTTCTTCATTAGCCAGGAAAACGGTTGGAATCTTCCAGCCAAATTGGAGATAAATCTCCGGATATAAGTGAGTCAACCCTAAAGTCCTTTCAACTCACGTAAATTCCTTGGAGGAGGCATCTCGCGAATGATCCTTATTTTGGTAGGGTCAATCTCAATTCCTCTATGACGTACCACAAAGCCCAGAAATTTCCTAGATGTAACTCCGAATGAGCATTTGAGCGGGTTCATCTTGAGCTAATGCTGTCGCAGTTTGTCGAAGATTTCCTGAAGGTCATCCGGATGATTGCTTCGCTGTCTTGTTTTGACAACTAGATCATCAACATAACACTCGAATTTGTCATGGAGAATATTTCCAAATATGACAGTCATGGCTCTTTGATAAGTTGCTCCGGCATTTTTGAGGCCGAATGGCATGACTTTGTAGTAGAACACTCCCTTAGGAGTGCGAAAAGCTGTAAGCTCTTCATCTTTCGGGGCCATCTTGATTTGATTGTAGCCGGAATATCCATCCATGAAGGATAAAGCTTCGAAACCTGTTGTGGCATCGACCATCATTTCGGTGATGGGCAAAGGGAATTCATCATTCGGGCAAGCTTCATTCAAATCCCAAAAATCTATACAAACCCATATCTGTCCGTTCTTTTTCTTTACGGGAACCACGTTGGTAAGCCAAGTGGGGTATTGAACCTCTTTTATAAACCCAGCTTTGAGGAGTTTATCTACCTCAGCTTTAATTTGAGCGACCAGTTCTGGGCGGGCTCGCCTTTGTGCCTGCTTGATTGGCCTGACATCTTCTCAAATTGTGAGATGATGGACTGCAATTTTTGGATCTAAGCCAGGCATCTCTGTGTAGTTCCATGCAAAGAAATCTTTATACTCTTTTAGGAGACAAAGATATTCCTCTTTTTCTATTTAAGAGAGAGAGGCGCTAATGAAGGTTGGCCTCGGATCTTGCTCTGAGCCGAGGTTAACTTCAAGAAGGTCATCCACAGTCGCTTGACCTCCTGCTTCAAATTCTGGAGGAGCCGGACGAACTTCTGTTTCTTCCGGTGGTTCTTCCATGATCATTTCTTCTCCTGAAGAAGAGTCTTCATCTACTGTAATAGTATTTACAGTCCAGACCAAGTCTTCATTTGATGGAGGATCGAAATTTCCTGCTTCAGAGTTTCCCAAGTTAGAACTGACTTGTTCATAAGTTGCCAAAATCCTGGGTGTTGACATAATTTTATGCTCAACCTGCTCTTCTGCTTCAGTATTAAACCCCTGCTTCTCAAGCATTTTCTTGATCGCCGGATTAAACACAGACTTCTTTTGATAAGGATTCATCCTTCCATCTCTTCTATTGCTTCGGGGAGTGGCTTTGCCTATTCGTCATTCCATGTGAAAAAGGATGGGCTTTTCCCCTATTTTTCTGGAAGGAACAACGACATCGGGAATGACTTCTGTTGTTGGCCATTTTTGCCATGCACTAAGACTGACCTTAGCCAGGCTATCAATCATATCTTGATGCGCTGCCTCAACCCATGGGGATGTCTGTAGGGACTCCGTTTCTTCCGGAAGCCATTCCATGGAGACTTCTTCTGATGCAGACTCTTCCCGGACTATGACCATATTCGCAGTCTGGTTGTGACTTTTCCCAAATATGAAGACTGGGGGATTATACCCAATTCCTGGCGTATTTGTATCTACATAATCATCAGTATCCAGGGCTTCATGTTGTTCTTCTCTAAGCATGGCTTCATATGCTGGAAGGATAGTTCCTTCGACTTGTTCTTCTTTTTCGGGATCAAACCCTTGTTTCTTGAGGAACCTGTTGATTTTTCCACCAAAGCTTATTTTTTTCCTGTAAGGATTGATGATCTTGTTCTTTCCATTGGTGCATGAGGAGTTCATCCTATTATATGTACCTAGAGAATTGAAGAACATCGATTTCTGTACTCTTTTCATAACCGGGACAGTGAAACTGGAGGTAGTCTCGACCATTGTACAGTCCATCTTCCTCAAAGGGACTGTATGATTCCCTTTCAGAGCTTTAAGAGGGTCGATTTCTTTAACCTCACAAGTCTGAGAGAGGTTGACTGATTTACCCTTATCCAGATTCCGGGAAGATTCGACCAAAGATAAGGTCGGTTCTCCTTCTTTTCTTTGAGATTTTGGGGTGTATTTGAACACCCTTTTCAGAGCTTCTATTTGAACAGGTCCGTGATGGCTTTTCGGGCCACTCTCAACCTTTTCCCCTTTGGGCTTTTGCAAAAGGTTTCTTTAGGCACTTTTGACATAGAAACGCGTATCTGCGTAATATGCCTCTGCATCATTGAATGGATTATCATCAGCGTCGATCCTTGCTTGCCCATTCCCTTGAGGGTATTTAAGGCATTGATGATAAGTAGATGACACAACTAAATGATTGTGCATCCACTGCCGCCCCAACAGGGCGTTGTATGATGTATCAACATCTATTACCAGAAACGTCATAGTATCAGCAATATCCCTGAATCTGGTTTTGAGTTTGACTATGCCCATAGGCTTCTGCTCATTTTGATTAAAGCCTTGGATGATCAGACTGCTTTCATGAAGCCGGCCTATTTGTATGCTAAGCTTGGATAGCATTCTTCTCGGAAGGATGTTGACAGCTAAACCCCCATCTATCATCACTCTGGAGATTCCGGTTTCATTAACCAAACCTGAGATGAACAGTGGCCGGTTATGCTGGAGAGTCTCGGCTCGCATATCTTCATCATCAAAGGTGATCGTGAAGAGGCAGGAAGCTCTTGTTTGAGGAGGTGGTGGCGGCTGATTTGTGACTTCTTCAGAAAAGTCCTCTGGATTGGAGAGAGCATATATAAAAGACTTTCTCAATTCTGGAGACATCTTGAGAGCATCATAGACGCTCAGCAAGGAATGAATTTTCTTAAGATGGGCCAGGATATCATACTTAACCCTTTCATTGCCGGTAACTGTTTGGGTTTGGGCTGGTTGAGCTCTAGTCTGATTTTCATGTTGGACCGGAACAAACCTCGGTGGTAATTTTCTTCCCGACCGGATGTTGAGTTGATAGACTTTGGCAATCGTCTGGTCTATTGGTCCAGACGACTCTCCTTCCAAGAGTTGGACCATGTTGACAGAACTGAAGTCCAGCTTCCTTTTCTTACTTTGAAAAGACGATTGAGTTCTTCTTTCAGATCGCCCCGTCGGACTCCCAGATTGGGCTGAGATTTGTTCAGACATCTGTGAGTTGTCAGTCAACTTTGAGTCTAGGACTGCTTCTTCTGTTGAAGGGTCACTGTCCAGACTAACTGAAGCAGGTGGATCTTGATTCTCAAGTTGAGTTGAGACCTGCACCGATCGTCGCATCTGACGATAGTTTGAGTTTAGCACTTCAGGAGTACCTAGCCTTTCTTGAGGGGAATTAGACTGTATTTGTTCGTCTTCTGCCTCTCGCTCTCCTCCGGAAGAAAATCCTTTCGAAAGATCAGAAAGCCCTGTAGGGGTCCGTCCTGGTGTAGATGGTCCCCTTTCTGGGAGCTCAATGTATTCAGCTTGGTCAGCCAATTCTGAAATGCCTGGTACCTTTCTGGACTGCAGGCTACCACTTGTCTTGGTTCATTTAACCATGACCGGTCTTCATTTGGGATTGCATTGATAACATAGCAGGAAAAGATACTGGATTCGTCTCTTAAATCGGTTGATTGAAGGCTATTATAATCGTAGTGAGAGCAGAAGCCTGGCGGGATAAAATCCATTAAGGTAATTTCCATTAATGGCTTTTGTTCCACAGGAGCATCCTGGGCAGGGCCGTTTTTCTTGGCCTTCCTCGCTCTTTCTTTCTTTTTCTTCTTTTCAGCCTTGGCTATACGTTTCCCTTCTTTTCTTAGGGCTTGAGCTTGTCTTGTAGCCTGGGCCTGCTTTTTAGCATCGGTATTTTGAGCTAATTGCCTTTTCTTCTTGGTCCCTTTACTTTCAAAGAGGGTCCAATCTTCTTCATCTGACGGTAAGTTTGCCACTTGAAGATGCTTTATTTTCATCCACTGGCTCAGAAGCCACTACCGTATTGGACTTAGCCGCTTGCTGGAGATCATCAATGACAATCTCTTTATTGTCTAGGAGCCGTTGAATAATGTCCTTCAGTACAAAGCAGTCACCTATCATGTGACTGATCATACGATGATAAGGACAGTATTTGGGATCATTTTTCATCCCAATCTCTTGAGGTCTCTGGTTCTCTAGGAGAGTGATAAGTTCATTAGCAAGGAGATCTTCAAATAGATCCTCAGCAATGTCTTCTGAGAATGAATATGTTTTATTTATCCTCTCTTCCATGGTGTTCTTCTTTGGCGGCTCCTTTTTACCTTGCCATTGTGGTTTCCTAGATCCACCTTGGACTTGTTAGATACCAACCTTAATTGGTTCTTTGTCGTTGTTTGTTCGGCCAGTTGATCTACCAGCATTTGATGCTGGTGGCGCAGTCTTTTTGACTTCCACCACTGCAGCAATTGAGGATTCAAGGCGGTCAGTACCCTTGCCTCGCCTTCTTTTTCCTATATGGATTTTCATGTCATGCGCTTTTGTGCACAGATCCTTGAAACCCGTAAAGGTTTGAGCCATTAGGGCAGTTGAAAGGTCATGCTTGAAGTTGTTGAGCCACATACGAATGAGTTCCAACTGCGTGAACTTCTGAGGGAAGGAGAAGGTCAAAGCTCTCCACCGGGCAATGAACTCTGTCACTGTTTCATTGTCTCTTTCCTGAGTCTCAATCAATTCTGGAACACCTACTCTCCTTTGGGTGTTGTAGAATTGTTTGCTAACTCTATCACCATGGTATTCCAATCGGAGATCGAAGCCTCGGGGAGGTTGGCATACCATGTGAAAGCAACGCCCTCTAAGGATTGTACGAAGAGCTGGAGGCAAAGAGCCCCGTTCTTAGATGCCAATCCGTATCTCGAGAGGAAATGAGACAGATGTTGTCTCGGATCTCCAGTGCCATCGAACATCTTGAATGTTGGTTGGACAAAGCCTGGTGGAAACGGAACCGCATCCATGATAGCCGGATAAGGCTTCACTATCATCCGTACATCCTCTTCTCTTTCTTTGGCTTGCCGCATTTGATTGCGAACAGTTTCCTCCATTACAGCCAAAAGAGACGGTGACACCTCTCCTATGAGAGCAGTCTGATTCCGAATGGGACCTGTTTTGGGCACCCTTGGATGACTTGGAGGTATAGGGGCTGTGCCTTGATTGCTGCTACCTCCTGGGTAGGGGAAGTGAGGCCCAGGTACTGATGCAAATTTGAGAGCTGACAATTGAGTAGCCAACTCTTGCATTTGAGACATCATGTCCGTAATCTGATCATCCTTGTATCGGAGTTGAGCTTGCAAGGCTATTGTTTGATCATTTCATGGTGGAGGTGCCGATGTCGAAGGATTATTTCCCTGATTAGCATTCCCATCCAAGTTTGTCATCATGACCGCTACCGGTCGTTCTGAAGTCGTTTCTGGTAACCGGAAAAGGTTTGAGAATTCTTCTTGTGTAAAATAGGCACTGGGCATCCCGTATAAAGGATTTGGTGCACTGAAAACCTGTCGAGGTATTTCCTGTACTTCCTTTGGCCTAGTTAGTTGAGGAGCTGGCTCGTCAGAAACATATTCTTCGACTAGCAAAGTTTCTTCTAGTTCTCTTGGAGAGGTTACCGGGGTTGGTTCTTGTTCCGACCCTTCTTGGTATTCGCTGACGTCAGGCTCCGGAGCTGATTGAACTAGGTCTTGGGTTTTGTCTCTGCCTCTGGCCTGATTCTTGCGGCTCCTTTTTCTTCTCGGCACTGCCGGACCTGGAACAACTACTCCAACTGCTCGCGAGGACCTTATCTCATCCAAAGCGGCTAAAATGGCGGTAGCTGAACTCTGAGAATCCTGCCTAGCTAATAAGTTCTGCTCAGGCGCTGCCCCAGTTCCTTGGAACACTGGGGTTGTATGCTCTTCCGGAGCTGGGTTGAGTCTAGTGCCGATCACATTCACAGACACTCTCTCGTAACCATCATATGATGCTCTGGTATCTGATCTCCCCCGAGTAAAGTGAACAGGTGCAGAAGGATCAGTCCTTCATCTTTGGTGGACAAAACGGATTTTATCCAAGGCGTTCATCGACCTCTTTGACTTCTGGTTCTCGGACCTTCTTGGCCTCGACCGATAATTATACACCTTTTTCGTCGGAGCCAAAGGGTACTTCCTGTTTCTGAGTTACAGAATTTCCTTAGGATTTTTCTTCCTGGGCATCTCAAAAACAGAAGTGCTTCTGTTTAGCACTTTAACTCTAGGGTCATATGGTGCTGCTGCTCTTCTTTCTGGTTCAGCACTTTCTTTGCCCCAAAATGGGCTTACATCTCTGGATGGAGGCCACTGGTGTTGATGACGGACTGAAGCCATCATTGCTGTGAAGGTTGCAAGGTTAGCACCTCGAAAAGCGTTCGGACCCAGTCTGCACAACAAGTCTTTATCTGCCTGTTCCGGGCTCGAACTGCTTCTTGCATTAATAGCTGGACGATATTGATCACGGCTATTAATGCTCCTTGCATCATCATCGGATGATGAATCCGGTTCCGCGAATACCCTTTTTTTGTTGGCTGTATAGTACCAACTTCTCTCATTCTGAGAAGGAGAGCTATCCTCGGATGGCAAAGTGCCTATCCGTGGATCCCCTTTCTTTGTAAGGGACTCTTGTCCGTGGACTATGTCCACGGATTGGCTTGAACCTACCCCTGAAAAAGGGGTATATTTCTGACCCTCGGACTGGCTCAAGCCTTTGCTCCGTGTGGTTGGGTCTTCGGTCCATGGACCAAGCTTGGGCCTGTCCACGGATAGTCTTGGATTTCTGTCTGTGGACAATACTGAAATTTTGTCCATGGACAGAGCTGCTCTTTTGTCCGTGGATGGAGTTGATGGTCCGTCCGTGGACGGTCTTGAATTTCTGTCCGTGGACAGTGCTGAAATTCTGTCCGTGAACAGAGCTGTTCTTCTGTCCGTGGACGGAGTTGATGGTCCGTCCATGGACGGTCTTGAATTTCTGCCGTGGACAGTTTTGCGTTTCTGTCCGTGGATAATCCTCTATTCCTATCCGTGGATAATTTGGATCTTCCATCCGTGGACGGTCTTGATTGCCTGTCCGTGGGCAATTTGGCATTTCTGTCCACGGACAGTCCTGTATTCCCGACCGTGGACAATCTTCTGCTTCCCTCCGTGGGATATCTTGGACCTTGGTCCGTGGAGTCTATCCGTGGACGTTTCTTGTTGACGGATAAGTGCCCTAAGGCACATTCCTCAGTTACTTTGTTATTTTTAAAATTTTTTGAGGGATTGTTTATTAAGTCCTTCAGGCCCTTGGCCTTGTTCCTTTGCCTTGATGAAAATTGGGCAGCATCTCCCCCTCCCGGAGAATTTTTCAAAGGGGGAGCTCCGTCAGTCAGCTTGGACTGAGGGGGCTTATATCCAACTAGCCCTATGGTCGGCCCCAGTAATTAAGGCCTTTCCATTACGGACTGTTGGGGTTTGGGACAGCTTGTTAGGCCTGGCCCAGTGTTTGACATAGGTCTGCCTCTTGGGCTGACTTGTCGCAGTGTGGTGAAGCCACGCTGCAATGTGTGCACCCGGTTGGGTACACCCTCCGTGATGAACTCTGATTGGGGAACACCCTGTCCGTGGGACATCCAGTTGGATGTAGCCTCTCCGTGGGATATCCTGGGGGATGCCCCTTGTCTACGGAGCATCCTTGAGATGCCACTGCTCCGTGGCGCACCCTTGGGGATGTCACTGCTCCGTGATGCACCATTAGAGATGCATCTGCTCCGTGGTGTACCCTCAGGGCTACACCTGCTCTGTGGGGCACCATTGGGGATGCACCCTGTCCGTGGACCTGGCAAGATTAACTCCTTCAAGGAGGAGCAGTAATACCCTCATTGAGGGTTCGGTCAGTAGACCAAGGCCTCATGATTGGGGCCGCTGCCACCTCAGCTCAAGTTAGGGGATGAGTCACCGAAATGGGCATCGGAGGGACATAGACCATTCTTTTGATCATGAGCACGTATGTGGGACGGACGTAGACGGTCTCGATTATCCTGTACGAGATGATAAGAAAAGAGAGGAATATCACTCATCTTTTCATTTTTTTTCGTTCTTCTTTATTATTTTTAATTCTTCATCAGAGATGAGAGGAGAAGGATGTCCCACCGGGCGTGCCATTTAATTTGTGGGAGAAAAATTCATTTTTATCACATTCCCTCCATTGTTGTATGGAGTATATTGTTTGTTGTGGGGACTATCCTTCCAATCTGAGTAAACCCAGACTGTTAAATTACCTTCCCTGTATCGGGGAAGAACCTCTGATTAAGATGAAGAATTAAAAGAAGAACAAGATTGAATAAACATATTTTTATTTATTCAATGGGGCTGCCCAATTCCCATGTAGGCGTTACAAGTGCCTCATTGAGGTCTTTTCAAGAAAAGAAAAAGAATGGTGGCCGTATTTAAGGGCTCACCTTATATTCTCCATATGTGGAGTCTTCTTCACCTGATTGCTTTTTGCTTGCTGTTGGAAAGGGAGGAGAGAGTATCTTCTTTCTTCCTTGGTTTTTTCCGTATCTTGTATTCTGTGTGTGTTTCTTGTGAGAAAACACACTTTTTATGGATTAGAGAGAGTCCTCTTTGGGACTCCCTCTTTGACTCCCTTATTTTAGGAAAGTCAAAAGGGGTTTTCCTCTTAGAGGATGCCAGCTCATGGGTTTCCCTTATCTGGGAGAGTCCTCAAGCTGGAGAGAATCCTCTTCTTTTGAGGACTCTTGTACCAGGTTTCCTCTTTTTTTTGGAGGATCCTAATACCTTTCGAAAAGGAGGATGTTAATCTCATCCTTTCCTAGGATAAAGGACATAGTCCTAATCCTAAAAAATCATGGGATGCCACGTGGCATCCCATGAGATTTTAAAAGATGGGATCCTTATCTTCGGATTCCCTACAGCTTGACAAAGAATCCTTTTTATTAAGGATTCTCTGTCTCATGACAGTCAAATATTGACTGTCAGCTGGGACAGACTGGCCTAGGCCAGTTCACGGACCAGGATGAGAATATAAGTCTCAACCATGGATTAAAGGGTGAGACCATTGGTCTCAACCATGGATCACCAGGTGAGACCATTGGTCTCAACCATGGATCACGGGGGAGACCATAGGTCTCAACCACGGATCAAAAGATGAGACCATTGGTCTCAACCACGGATCAAAAGGTGAGACCATTGGTCTCAACCACGGATCACAAGGTGAGACTAGAGGTCTCAACCACGGATCACTAGGTGAGGCCACTGGTCTCAACCACGGATCACGAGGTGAGACCACAGGTCTCAACCACGGATCACGAGGTAAGACCATAGGTCTCAACCACGGATCACCAGGTGAGACCATAGGTCTCAACCACGGATCACAAGGTGAGACCATAGGTCTCAACCACGGATCACAAGGTGAGATCACAGGTCTCAGCCATGGATCACAGACTTGCCCGTGGTCTGGAATAGGTCCAGGACATCATATTTGATCCGTGAGGACTTATTCTCAGGAATTGGACACGTGTCAGCTTCTCGGAGGCTGGCACCAAATATTGGATCCGTAGGATTTTATTCCTCACAGATAAACACGTGTCAACCTCACGGAGGCTAACACTAAAGTTGGATCCGTGGGGTTTTGTCCTCACGGATAAACAAGTGTCAGCCTCAGCCTCACGTAGGCTAACACTAAAGTTGGATCCATGAGGTTTTGGTCCTCATGGTTGGACACGTGTCAGTCTCATGAAGGCTAACATCAAATATTGGATCCGTGAGGATTTGGTCCTCACGGATGGACACGTGTCAGTCTATTGGAAACTGACACAAAATATGATCCGTGTTGGATCCGTGAGGTTTTGTCCTCACGGATATGCCATGTGTTAGCCTAATGAAGGCCAGCACTGAAAGTTAAAACTGTGAGGTTTTGTTCCTCATGGATAATACTTGTCAGTCTCTTGAAGGCTGACACCAAATATTGGATCCGTGAGGTTTTTGTCCTCACAGATGGGCACGTGTTCAGCCTCTCGGAGACTGGCACTAAGTATTGGATCCGTGGGATTTTATTCCTCACGGATAAACACGTGTCAGCCTCTCGGAGGCCAACACCAAAGTTAGATCCGAGGGGTTTTGTTCCTCACGGATGAATATGTGTCAGCCTCTCGGAGGCCAACATTTAATATTGGATCCGTGGGGTTTTGTCATCACGGATAGGGTATGCATCAGCCCATTTGGGGGCTACTATTTAGGGTGGATCCGTGAGGTTTATCCTCACGGATCAACTCTGCTTTTGCTTAGCTGGGCAGCATGGTGCCAGCCATCAGCATTTAATGCTGACAGCTAAAGGTACTGCACGTGCCATAGGCACGCTGAACATAAATCGTCTCTCCGAGAGACTGTGATTAGGTGTATACCATTGTACACACACCTAAACAATGGACGGTGAAAATTTCACTGCCCACAATGACAAATATTTTTTGGGCAGATGCAAAGTCAATGGTTGACTATGGGTATTTTGGTGACGTGGTTTGCTTTGATACGACATACAAAAAAAACAAATATGGTCGTCCATTTGCTCCATTTGTTGGAGTTAATCACCATAAACAAAGTGTCGTATTTGGTTGTGCCCTACTTTATGATGAAACTACTGAGAGGTTTAAGTGGTTATTTAATACTTTTGTGAAAGCAATGTCTGGAAAAGAGCCGAGGACGATTCTTTCAGATTAATGTAAAGTAATGGCTAATGCAATAACTTTGGTGTTTTTTTTTTTTTTTTTTTTTTTTTTAATAAAGCCTCTCAGAAGGAGAGGGGGGGTTAGGCAGACCCCTACCCGTTTTATTAAATTTAAAAAGATGGGGGGGGGACATAAACCTTACCCCTACAGACTCTAAAAAGGGGGGAACATAAAACCTTACCCCTACAGACTCAAATAAAAATAAAAGAAGGGGGGGACATAAAACCTTACCCCTACAAAAAACAACAACCTTACCCCTGGAACCACAAAAAACTACATTAAGACTTAACTTTTCGAAGATTCCCAATACCAGATTTATCCAATTGGATAAGAGCTTTGATATCCCTAGGGATGTTATCATAAGAAGTAAGAAAACCAGAATACGAACTGTCACATCCAAAATTAGCCAAACCATCTGCAACTGAATTAGCTTCTCGATAGGCATGATTGAAGATATAACCATCTGGAAGGATATCTTTAATTTTGTTATCCCAAACCCATGACTTCCAAGAATGGTTGGACCTTTTCCAAGATTCTACTAAGGCTTTCGAATCTAATTCAATAATCAAATTGGTAATGTGGAGACTTTTACACAAAGTAAGCCCTTCTAGGAGAGCTCGAGATTCTGCTACAAAGTTAGAACAGGAACCATAATTAGAGAAAAAGCCTGCTATAAAGTCACCATTATGGTCTCGCACAATATCCCCTCCTCCAGCATTACCCGGATTTCCTCTAGATGCACCATCCACGTTCAATTTAAATTTAGAATGAGGAGGGCAAATCCATTTAACAAAGATAAATCGAAACTGAGTACGATGGGGAGGATTCAGAGGAAATAAAGGAGAGATATCAAGGTGTCTTCTATCACTGAAAGCATCAATATCACCAACCTTTTTAAGAATAGAATCAATAAGAGATTTAGCATGACGATATTTAGCATCATATTTCCTCCTGCATCTTTCTGTCCAGATCTCCCAAACAATCAAGGCTGGAATAATAATAAATAGCTCATTGTGACGAAAATTAGCAGCTCTGAACCATCTAGATATAGCACACTGAATAGAATCATGAGCTCTAAAAGGCATAAAACACCAAGAAGAAAAATATTGCCAAATAGATGAAGCAATTTCACTACTAATGAAAAGATGATTGGAACTTTCCATCTCAGAGTCAGAGCAACAACAACATTTGCTCACCATATGGATACCTAGAGCCTGCACATCCAAATCAGTAGGAATGACATGGTACATAATTTTCCAACAAAAGACACTAATCTTGGTAGGGATGATCCGGTTCCACACTGCCTTACACCAGTCAAAAACAGTCCCAGGATTTCTCAGAGACTCCCAAGCAGAACAAATAGAGAATTCACCTGAGGAAGTGGGTTTCCAGATGAATTTATCTTCATTATCCGAAATGAAAAAATTAGCTGATTTGATATCTTCTATGATGTCTTGAGGTAAAAGATGACTCACTTGAGAAAAGTCCCAAATCCCATCATTATTTAAAATATTAGAAATAGAGGGATTTTGGTGAGGGGAATCAGAAGCCAATGAAATAAGAGCATCCTCCTTATACCATCTATCAAACCAGAAGTTAACTTTTTCACCATTACCAATAAGAACTGAAGTATTAGCAAGCATGTCTTGGACTACTCCACAAATAGAAGACCAAATTCTCGAAGCTCCCCTTCTAGGAAAGGCATTCCAAATATGATTTATGAAATATTTGGCTTTAAAAAACCGAGCCCAAAGACTATCTGAAGAGTAGAGATTCCAAGCTTGTTTATATCGGAAGGCTAGAGCAAAGTCTTTCATTTTTCTAATACCCAAACCTCCTTCAGAATGAGGAAGAGCACATTTGTTCCAATTGACCCAGTGTTTTCTTCTTTGCAAGTCCAAATTATTCCAAAAACATTTCGCCAAAATTTTATCAATCCTTGAGTAGATTCCAGATGGAATACTAATTGCTGCTAATATATGAACAGGAATAGAGGAAAGGACATGTTTAATCAAAATAAGTCTACCACCAGCAGAGAGAAGCTTTCCAGACCACCCTGAAACTCGCTTCCTAATCTTCTCAATAAGAGGAAAAAAATGGATTAATTTTTGTCTACCTTTGATCAAAGGAACTCCCAGGTAAGTGAAAGGGAAATGTTTGAAATGAAACCCAGTCATGTTGGAAATGGCTCTTTTCCTGGCATTAGAAATATTGTCCGAACAATATAGAAAGCTTTTGTCTTTGTTAATCAGTTGACTAGAAACATCTTCATACTTAGACAAAAAATCAAGGATTTTTTTTATGTTTCTAGAACTACCATTGCTGAAAATAAGAGAGTCGTCAGCAAAAAGAAGGTGAGATACTGCAAATCCATTTCTTCCAATGTTGTAGGAATTAGACTGAATAGAAGAAATATATCGAAGACCTCTACTAAGAACTTCTTCTGCTATAATAAAGAGAGCAGGAGAAAGAGGGTCTCCCTGTCGTAATCCTCTCGAGCTGGAGAAAAAACCATGAAGAGAACCATTAATAATAATCGAAAAACTTTGATTCTGTAAGCAACCCTTGATAAGACGAGTAAATTTTTTTGAGAAACCAAACTTATCCAAGACATCCATAATGAAGTTCCATTCCATACGATCGTATGCCTTAGCCATATCAAGCTTAATAATGATATTTGCTCCGAAAGAGTTACGATCAATGTCCTCAACCATTTCTTGAGCAATAACTATATTATCAGAAATATTTCTGCCTTTAATAAATCCAGATTGCTCCTCAAAAATAATAGAGGGAAGAATGGTCGCTAACCGAGCTGCTAAAATCTTAGAGAAAATCTTATAAAAGAAGTTACATAAGCTGATAGGACGAAAATCTGCAAAAGTAGAAGGATCATTATGCTTAGCAATCAGAGCGATAGCAGTTGCATTAACTGACCTGGGAATATTCGGATGGAGAAAAAAATATTTCACTGCCAAAAGTAAGTCCTGCTGAATAATATCCCAACAACCACGATAAAAATGCCCATCAAACCCATCTGGACCTGGAGAACTATCCTTAGACAAATTAAACACCACCTGTTTAATCTCTTCCAGTTCCGGAATAGAAGTAAGGAAATTGTTATTATCTTCAGAAACCAACTGGGGGATGAAATCAAGCATATCATTATCTCTAACAGGAGAAGAAGTAGATAAAAGATTCTGAAAATAAGAAACCGCTTCAGATGCAATGACTTGCTGGTTGATTTTATGAATATTGTTATTTTTCCTTCTTTGATTGACAACAGCATGAAAAAATTTTGTATTCCTGTCTCCTTCTTTGAGCCATTTAATCCTGGATTTTTGCTTCCAGAATATTTCTTCTTGGACTAAAACCTGTTGCAGATTATCCTTTAGAGAAGTAAGATAAGCATCCAGACTATCAACCCAAGATTCTTGAAGAGCAATTTCAGTCTCACAAATTTTTTCCTCTAGTTCCTTGATCCTGAGAAAAATATTACCAAAAATCTCCCTGTTCCAAGTCTTAAGAGAATTTTTAAGTCTCTTAAGTTTAAGGAAAAAACTAAGTAGTGGGTTAGCATAAATTGGTAAAGGCCAAGAATCTTCTACGAACCTTTGAAAATCTGAATGAGCTAGCCACATCTTTTGAAACTTAAAAGAAGAAGGATAACGAGAGGTGCCATTATCAAACTTCATAATAAGAGGAGCATGATCTGAATTGAGTCTAGATAAATGAGAAACTTCAGTTGATGAGAATTTAGAATTCCAGGCCTCGTTATAAAGAATCCTATCCAATCTCGCATAAATTCTGTTCAGCCCATACTGATTATTGCACCAAGTAAATTTATTTCCAGAATAACCAGCATCAATAAAACCGAGATCATTGATAAAGGAGTTGAATTCTTCCATAGACCGAATATTGGGATTTCTACCACCCATTTTTTCTTCAGGACTAGAAATAGCATTAAAGTCACCAGCAAGAAAGAGAGGACCAGTAAACCCAGAAAGAATCAAAGACAGATCATTCCACATAATCAATCTTTCTTCACAAAGACATTTAGCATAGATAAAACCACATCGAATCTTATCTAAGTCTTGAGCAGATACATCCACAATAAGTGCTTGATCTAAAGAGGCATAGAGAGTAATATTTGTCCCATCTTTCCATAAGAGCCAGATATTTGGATGAGCTAGATAGCCAGGCATTTTAAGAAACTGACTGAGCTGCAATAACTTATTTGAAGGTTGCATAGGCTCCATAATGGCAATGATAGAAATACTATAAGTTTCCATAATTTTCTTTAAGCGGGCTTTAGAAGCTAAATTCCCTACTCCCCTAATATTCCAAGATAGGATACTAATCATTGGAAACTAGAGAGTTTTCTTCCCAGGGAATGAGAGCAAAAGCTCTAGATCTCGTAATGCGATCCGAGGGAGGGATACTTTTCTTATGTTTTTGTGTCACTTCCCCAACTAAGGTTTTCTTTTGAAACATTTTGATTTTATTAAGGCTACTAAGAAAACCTTTAGCTTCCTCTATAAATTCTGATTTAGAATCATATTGGGGATTTAAAATCTCATGATGAAATTCAGATGTGGATGAAGACATCCAAGGTATATCTCTACTATGATTTTTTGGGGTTGATGAATTCTGAAGTCTCTTATGCAAAATACTCAATGTAGACTTGTTAGGAAACATTAAAAAAGATGAGGGCAAAGTGTTCACGACCTTACCTGATGATTCTGAATGGGTGGTAGAGTCATCTACTTGAGCAATCATAGTAAATCCTGTCAGCTGATCTGGATTTTCAAAATAAACTTTAGAGGAGTCTGGTATGTTGGTCTCTCTATCTGCTGGAGTTTCCTCAAACGACTCTGCCTGATCGTTCTTCTCTTTAGAATTAAGAACTTCTGCTTGCTCTTGGGATTTGCCAACAGCCTCGCTGGTGTTATTTGGAAGAGGATCTACTATTATATGTAGGAGTTGGACTTCCGGATCTGTAGAATGCTGAACAGATTTCTTCACCCAAATTTTCTCCCCTTCTTTATTAAGCGGATCATTAAGAGGGTTACCGTGATGATCTTCAGCACTATTGTTTGAAATCTTTTTTTTGTGAACAATACGGCATTCAAAGAGATCGTGTCCCTGCTTGCAGCAATAAGAGCAATAGGATACATCTTTCTCATATATGATAGGCTGCCATCTACTAGTGGAACCAATACCCAGCCATATCCTAGAAGGTTTGGCTTTCGTGACATCCAATTCAACACATAATCTTGCTTTGCTGGGCCGAGACAAAGATTTAGTCTGATCATCAAAGCAAAGAACAGTCCCAACTGATGAATATGGATGCCATACATTTTGTGCCAACATGGTAAGTACACAACGGAGCGAGAGCATTAATAATTTGCTAAGAAGCTATTTAAGCGCCGATTATGATCTCCTATAGTTTTTCCAACATTTTGAAAGGGTGTTGAAGGATCGACGGTACCGTGAATTAGAAGCTGATTTCCAATCTCATCAAACTCGTCCAAATTTTGGTTGTTCCAGTGCACATGTTGAAGCATGCATCCAGTGTGTATACAGCTGCAGTATTTAAGATGTTTCAGAATGAGTATGTCCGAATTTTAGATTCTTCTATCCAGAGTTGCAATGAGGTTGATACATCAACTGAATACATAGTTACCTTGTCTGTAAATATAAAGGAGATCTCACCTCAATACATCTTAAAGAGATGGACAAAAGATGCAAAAACAGGAATTGCAAGAAATAATTCTGGATCTATAATACAAAGTGACTCGAAGGCAAACTTAGGAAGACGTTACAATGAGTTATGCCACTTCTTTGTTCAAATTGCTACAAGAGCTGCAGAAACTGAAGGACATAAAATTGCTATCGATTGGGGAAATAAAATGTTACAAGAAATGGAGCAAAGTATGAAAATTTTAAGTTGCAAGGAAGGGCAAAGTGTTACTTCATATGACACTAATGTAAATATTTCAAAAAGTGCACATGCAGAGAGTTTATTAGAAGATAACAAATTGGTTGAACTAGTTGATAGTGCAACATCCCCAAAACCGAGAGGATTTAAAAGAAAAAAGAGAAGTAAGGTAGGTGGTCCAAGAATTCGAAGCAGCATTGAAAAAGCAGTTGTAAGAAGAGAGCTCGAAATGAAACATCTCTCAATTCAAATATTCCTAATGCATCTCAACCCCTTGATATTGCTGCTTCACTCTCTTATCCTTCTAATCCATTTATTCAGGTAGCACTTTGATAATAAATTGTTGCATCAAATGTTTACATATTTTACTAAGTTTTCGTTAAGTTTAATACTAATCAATTGTTTCTTTAACTATCATGTTGGGGTTGTATGGTTCTGGACCAAATTCCTTAAATATTCCAATTGCATACAGGCCACCATATCATAGCTTGTTTCAACAACCTACTCCTAGCACTCACCTACAAAGCCCTCCTAGCATGACTCAATTACTTGTGGTAACTTTCTTTTGATTTCTCTTATATTAAAATATTTTTATGGTTACTATTTGTATGAGATGAGATACTTTTCTAATTTTATGTGCACATCAATCATTAGTTGCTAATTTTTTGAATATTATATAGGAATCCTTAGTACAGGGCGTGCATCAACATTTCTTTATAAGGAGTAGTTCTTAGCAATAGCATCTAGATGGGGGACCCCTTGGTATTAGTCTTTTTTTTTAAATTTAAGTCATAGAAACTTAAGGATTGTAAAATAATCATAGTTTCTTATTTTATTATGTGTATTATGTTACGATTCTTATCAACGTCATTTTGTGTAGGATGATGTGGTTAACCTACTTTAGAATCTCAATCTTCACAAGTTAATCAAGAATCAATAAGCTCCATAGATGTTTGAATGTTAACAAATTGCAAATATATCATCTCCTAGTTGGTTGGCGGTATATCATAGTTTTCTCAAGTTCTTAAATGCCGAGAAAAATAAATGTGTCTCATTGTCATTTATTTTATTATATTTTTGGAAATTGTTATGTAGAGTGCATCCAAAAAAGGCCAAAATTAAATGAAGTTCTAAGGTCCTATTTTGAATGGAGCAGAGTTGTACAGTGTTAATTCCCAAGTCCACAAGAATGTGGTGAATTTATTCACATTAGAGTTTTCTTGAAACCAAGTCTCAACAATTTTGAGTTGTTTGATTTTGATCTAGTGGGATATTGTGTTATTTGGTCCTGTCATATTTTGCATAATTGGATAAATCCTGTGGTCTTTTTCCACTGCCTGTAGATCACCACATGAGCACTCTTCGAGGAGTGCAGGAGGAGTAAGGTCTTGTTGTTGCAATGAGAAATGGGTTCAGACGAGGAGTTATAAATATAGATTCGGTTTCAGACGAGGAGTTGTAAATATAGATTCGTTCTGAAGGATTTCGGTCGATGCAAGTGAGCTTTTGGTTTATAGCTAGTTTCCAATCTTTGGCTAGGATGCGTATCTACTTCATGGTCTTTTCTTTTCTTATTATATGGTGTTTAAGCTGTGATTATATTTTCTATTATGTAAGAGACTGCTAAAGTTTGTGTTGAGTTAGTGACTTCATGTAAATCTAAATATTAGATTTATTAATCTCTTAAACATTATAGAGATTAGAGATCTATCATCACATATACATGAAAGTTTTCATTCTAATGAAGAACATGTGTTTAACCATCTTACCTTGGTTAAAATCCATAATGCCAATCCGACTGCGCCGAGTGAAGTGGTTTGAATACAATTGATGCACAAGGTTTTCAACCCTCTCATCTTTCTAGTTCATCCCCACACAATGGGTGTATGTATTCTACATGGGAAAATTAGAGAGAGAGTTGGGACCTTGCTCCCTTTATTTATAGACATTGAAGGAATCATTCCCATTAAGGAATCTTCAATATTAGAGCTCTCTTGAAATATAATCATGCATTAATTAGAGAGGTGTATTATCATCTTGCTAATTACATCACCTAGCAAAAGATAGTAGTATTACAATTAGAACCTGCCATAACCGGTTAAAGGGATTGACCATAGTGCATGACCACACTAAAAGGAAATATTCTAACAGTCTCCCACTTGGCCACACTATGTCATATAATCCCAATATCTCAATGTTAGCTAACTTTGATATGACAATTCTTTTATCTAATTATAATTTTACCTTTCAACAACAAGTCCGGTCTAGTGAGACTACTAACAAGGAATCAATGAAATCAACGCATCATCTCATCGACACAAGAAGCTTATTGGTTACAGTATTAGCATCCCCACCAACATGGATATCCAACTAGCATGATATTTAGAATAGACAAGTTTGCAACCGAATGGTGACACCATTCAAACATTATCTATTTCAGGTCCTACTTTATTGTCGCTTATCAACATTTTGCCTCTTAAACATCCATTTAAGCACATTAGATAATGGAGCAACAAATAAATCAACTTTATTATAAAATCAAAACATAATGTAATCACTCCAACATCCATTATCCAAGGTTATCAAAATTATTCACCAATCCCATGCGCCCAACATGCTCTTCAAAGAGCTTAGTGGCAAGCCTTTGGTCATAGGGTCCACCAACATGAGTGTAGTACTAATGTGCTCAACTGATATGATTTGATCCTGAATTTTTTCTCTTACAACAAGAAACTTGATGACTATATGTTTGGAACCTCTTCCAGTCTTGTTGTTTTTGGAGAAAAATACTGTAGCGGAATTATCACACTTTATTCTTAGTGGCTTAGAAATGCTGTCAACAACACAAAACCCTAAGACAGAACTTTTTAACCATGCCGCATGACATGTCACCTCATAGCATGCAACGAACTCTCCTTCCATAGTGGAAGAGGCTGTCAGCGATTGCTTGACACTCTTGCACGACACAGGTCCTCCTGCAAGCATAAAGATATAACCTGATGTGGACTTTCTGCTGTCTTGTCATCTAGCAAAGTCAGAATCAGAATAGCCAATTAACTCAAGGCTGTCTGTCCTTTTGTATGTGAGCATGTACTCTTTTATCCCTTGTAAATAGTGAAAAACCTTATTGGCTACTTTCCAATGATCCAAGCCTGGATTGCTTTGGTACCTACCAAGCATGCCAACTATATACGCTATATCCAGTCGAGTACAGACTTGTGCATATATGAGACTCCCAACTGCAGATGCATAGGGGCAATATTGAAGCAAACTGAATTTATCACCTTTTACCACAGGGGCAATACTAGCAGGCAATTTTGCATGTTAAATCTTTCGAGAACCTTATTAATATAGGCTTTCTGAGACAATCCCAATAGACCACAAGGTCTGTCTCGGTGAATCTCAATTCCTATCACATAGGATGCTTCACCTAGATCTTTCATGTCAAAATTCTTTGACAGAAATTGCTTTGTATCATATAACATGCCTAAACTGCTACTAGCAAGTAATATATCATCAACATACAGTACAAGAATGATGAATTTGCTCCCACTGATCTTAAGGTATATGCATTGATCCACAATATTTTCTTTAAAACTAAAGTTTGAAAGGATTTCATGAAACTTAAGGTACCATTGTCGAGATGCTTGCTTCAACCCGTATATAGACTTTTTCAGTCTATAAACTAAATGATTCTTGCTATCAACCTGAAAACCCTCAGGTTGTGTCATAAAGACATCTTTATGCAAGTCACCATTTAGAAAAGCAGTCTTTACGTCCATTTGGTGTAACTGTAAGTCAAAATGAGCTACTAAAGTCATGACTATTCTAAAGGAATCCTTTTTAAAAACAGGAGAAAAAGTTTTTTTATAGTATATCCCTTCTCTTTGAGTGAAACCTTTTGCTACCAATCTAGCTTTGAATCTTTCCACGTTACCTTTAGACTCCTGCTTAGTTTTAAATACCCATTTGCAGCCTACAAGTTTGAATCCTTTAAGTAACTCACAAAGATCCCAGACCGGGTGTTTCATTGATTCCAACTCATCCTTCATGGCTTCAAGCCATTGAGTTGAATTTTTGATTATTATGTCTTGGTCAAAAGAAACAGGATCCGTTTCCTTTCCAATGTCATAATCACTCTCATTCAGGTAGACAACATAGTCATTAGAGATGGCTGACCTCCTAACCCTTTGTGATCTATGCAAGGGTAAATCTTCAATAGGTGCCGCAGGAGCAAAGCAAAAGCTTCTGCAATGTGAGGTGTTTCCTCAAGTATAGCCTCAGGTGCACCAACATCCTCTTCAAGAGGTGGTGCTAGAATCACTCTCTCTTGAATTATCAGTATAGGAACTGTAACCCGAATTTCCTCAAAAGTGAAATTCCTAGGCTCACCACTCCCATTGTGGTCGTCATCCTCAAAGAATTTGACATATCTAGTCTCGACAATTCTGGTATTATGGGTAGGCAATGAAGTCTACATCCTTTTGACCTTTCGGGATATCCAATGAAATGACAAGTTATGGTTTTAGGATCCAATTTCCTTATTTGTGGGTTATACACCTTTGCTTCAGCTAAACAGCCCCATAAGCGCAAATATCCCAAAGTCAGTTTTCTTCCTACCCACAACTCATATGGAGTTTCAGGAACCGCCTTACTAGGAACCTGATTTAGAATATGCACAACTATTTTTAAGGCTTCTCCCCACAAGAACTTAGGTAATGAAGAGTTGAATAGCATGCTTCTAACCATATCCATAAGAGTATGATTTCATCTCTCAGCTACACCATTCTGCTCGGGTGTACCCGGCATGGTGTATTGAGGAACAATATCGT
This sequence comes from Tetracentron sinense, assembly GCA_015143295.1. Classification (NCBI taxonomy): domain Eukaryota; kingdom Viridiplantae; phylum Streptophyta; class Magnoliopsida; order Trochodendrales; family Trochodendraceae; genus Tetracentron; species Tetracentron sinense. Next base: position 43,841 of record JABCRI010000056.1, read on the forward strand.
GCTCTTGCAGATATAGGGTGAATGGTCCTGGATTGCGACCTGTTTCAGAGTATTTTCCATAATACTCTCCACCTCTATCAAATCTCACAATCTTGATATTTCAATTGAGTTGTAGCTCAATTTCAGCTTTATAGATCTTGAACACATCTAGTGCCTCTAATTTCTCATGAATGAGAAATACATAACAAAAACGAGAGTAATCATCAATGAAGGTAATAAAATATCTCTGACCACCAATAGCATGAGTAGGAAATGGTCCACAAATGTCAGTGTAGATTATTTCCAATAGATTCACGCTTCTAATGGCTCCCTTTTTTTATTTTATCTTTGTATATTTTCCTTTAACACACTCCATACAAGTGTTGAAATTAATCAAATCGAGCGTTTTGAGAATATCATCTTTAACTAATCGTTTCATCATTTCCTTGGATATATGGCCCAAACGTTTATGCCATAAAATTGAGGAATTCTCATCTGTTCGATTTCATTTAGTACCAATATTACTAATTTCACCACCACTCACATGCATAGAAAGTAAAGAATAAGCATACAATGAATCAAGATTCAATTTATAAAGATTGCCCTCTAAGACACCCAAACCAATAATATGACAATTATGTAATAGAGAGAAACTTTTATTTCCAAATTTAAATTCAAAACCTGATGAATCCAATTTAGGAACAGAAATAAGGTTTCTGGTCATATTAGGAACATAAACAGTATCGACCAAATCCAAAATGAAACTCGTTTCTAAAATAAGACGAAGAGCCCCAATGACCTCAATGTCTGCCTCTATTCCATTCCCAAGTTTAATGGTCCGTTCTTCTCTACTTCACTTATGGTTGGATCGAAATCATTGCATTGAGTTAGAGATGTGAATAGTTGCACCAGTATCTATCCACCAAGTGTTACGTGGAGCATCAACAAGAAATGACTCATAACAAACAAAGGGTTACCTTTCTTCACGAGCCAATCCTTGTATTTCCGACATTCTTTCTTTATATGTCATTTCTTTTTACAGAAATGACACTTAATGCCAGAACTAGCTTCATTAGATTCTCCTTGTTTGGCCGCCGAGTTGGAAACTTTCATATTCTTTCCTTTATAGGATCCTTTCTTTCCTTTTCGCTTGAAATTTTCCTTAGATGGACCAAAAGTGGTGTAGTTAGTACTATTAGGCCTTTCAGCCCTAAGCCTCTCTTCTTCTTGAACACACATGGCAATCAACTCGTTCATCTTCCACTTCTCTTTCTGTGTATTGTAACTTATCTTGAATGGATCGAATTGAGCAGGAAGAGAAGTCATAATGAAGTGAACGAGGTAACCTTCAGAGATTTCCATGTCCATTCCCTTTAATTGAGTAGTCATGTCACTCATTTTCATAATCTGCTTACGTACACTACTATTTCCATCATATTTCATAGTTCTCATCTTCACAATAAGGCTACTGGCAAGTGCCTTGGAAGTACCCTGAAATTGTTCTTGGATTGCTGTCATATACTTCTTTGCATTATCCGAGTCAGGAATGACACATCGGATTACATCAGCAATAGAGCTCTTAATGATCATGAGGCTCATATGATTTGACATTTCCCATTTTTCCAGTTCAGTATGGTTCACTTCCAAGTCCGTGGTAGAGGCTTCGGTAGTGAGCTCAATGGGCTTGTCAAAACATATAGCATAGCCAAGATCTAGGCAACCCAAAACAATAAGAACTTGCTCCTTCCATTTGCCATAATTTGAACCACTTAGTACTTCAATATCTCCCATCATACTAGTTATGTTTGTGGGATTCAATACTGTACATAGGGACAAAGTCATGTTATATCCATATACATATTCCGTAACTTCATTCCACGAGATTTTTTTTAAAATCAATATAATTTTATATGCTAATACATTATGCAAAATCAATCATAATCTCAAACATTCATTTATCGAGAGACCAATTACATCATCATGACCCTCCTTTGGGTCGAGTCATAACATGTTAGCGATTTCCTCGAAAATAAAAGTTAGTTAAGTGTGCTTTATAGAGATATCAATTGCATCATCATATCCCTCCTTTGGGTCGAGTCATGATATGCTAGTGATTTCCTCAAAAAAGTAGGCTAGTCAAACACAACCATCACAACATCAAGAAATTTGTCACCTTTAGGCAGATAAATTCCTTAAGTTGTGACATCAACGTCGACTACCTAAATTTGTGTCATTTCATATCAAGGGAGTTTATAATTGAACCTAATCCAATATGGACATCATAGCACTAGAAAAATCATCACCGTTGGGCAGATCAATCTTTCAAGCCATGTTATCCACATTGGGCATTCCATATGAGTGTGAAAATATTTATTTCAATAATAATGGTTCAATTTCCTTGGTTAACGACACACGATTTAAGACTATGTTTAGGGATGAATGATTATCATAAAATCCATAAGGTTAACTTTTATGTGAATGTCAAATAGGTTTGAAACATATATATAAATTTGTACAATTCTTTATCAGCAACTCACAATCCTAATTGATCATAATTCGATAAATAAATATTCATCATAATCATTACATGCAAACAATATATTAAACCTTTACAAATTAGCAACTCATTATATAAGTCAAAACACTGCCTTAACAAATTCTGACAATCATAAAAATAGGCTCATCACACTGATCTCGAAAAAACGAGCGAAACGAGCTTTTACGGGTCAAAAACGGCCTTAAAACGAGCCCGGAAACTCAAAAACAAGAATATGAGTTATATTTACTAAATGGGTCAAATCCGACCCGAATCAGTCCCACGGACCAAAACAGATTCTTATTTTTTATTTTTTATTTTTTATTAAGACCGTGAGCACAAAATATATATGGTGTTCCTAAAAGTATAATAGCAAATCTATCAATAGATTTACTAAGCAGCACCAATTATGGTGTCCATGCCCAACAAGATAGCAAAACTCACAAAAGGATGAAGACATCATCTCAATATTCAACTTCCACTTTCTGTGTAACATTAAGAACTTCCTAAAAGCACAATAACTAAGGGCCCATAGAGACGGTCTGCCACACAAGGCAGACCCATCTGCAAACTCTACCCTGACGAGGGTAGGTAGCCAGTGAGGCTGCCGCAAAGTGGCCGGCAATACCGCCTGAAAAACAATTTTTTTTTAATTTGAAAACAAAAATCCCTTTGAAAGATAAAACTGCATGCATATAGATGAAAAAATACACCGAAGCTCTGATACCAATTGTAAATCTAAATATTAGATTCATTAATCTTTTAAACATTATAGAGATTAGAGATTTATCATCATATATACATGAAAGTTTTCATTCTAACGAAGAACATGTATTAAACCATCTTATCTTGGTTAAAAGCTATAATGCCAATCCAACTATGCCAAGTGAAGTGGTTTGAATATAGTCGATGCACAAGGTCTTCAACCCTCTCCTCTTTCTAGTTCATCACCACACAATGAGTGTATGTATTTTGTATGAGAAAATTAGAGACAGAGTTGGGACCTTGCTCCCTTTATTTATAGACATTAAAGGAATCCTTACCATTAAGGAATCTTCAATATTAGAACTCTCTTAAAATATAATCATGTCTTAATTAAAGAGATGTATTATCTTCTTGCTAATTGCATCACCTTGCAAAAGATAATAGTATTACAATTACAACCTGACATAACCGGTTAAAGGGATTGACCATAGTGCATGACCACACTAAAAGGAAATATTCTAATACTTCACTGATACAGATGCTTGGGAAAACTTTGGTTTGGTTTATCTACTTTCTTAAGAGTGTTTGTTCAAATTTCAATTCTCTCTTACACATTCGTTTGGTTTATCTGCTAATGGCTCTTTCTTTTTTTGTCTCTTTGACATTCTATTTCTTCTTAATTATTCAGCTTAATCCCTATAAACCCAAACCTCATTTCTTGTTGGGGAAATAACAGAATAACACCGACGGAAAAGAATAAACCAATAAGCACACAAACAACACACAAGGGAAAAACACAAGAGATATACGTGGTTTGGCAACAACCTGCCTATATCCACGGGTCAAGATCTGATTGCTTCTACTTTATTCGGAGAAACCTTGAGAAACCCAGTATAGTATTTACTCTCCTCTCAGATTAAATCCCAACCCAAGCCCAGAGCCCGTTGTACACCCCACTCAAGTCACCTTCTCAATGAACCCTAAGAACAATCCCTATCTATCATCCCTACAACATTTTCCCAAGCCCTAGTATGCTTTAACCCCTTTCTATTATCTCGCACTCCCCATGAGAACTACCAGGGCTCTCCCCGAGAGTAAACCCCGCTCTCCCTGGGAGCCCTAAAACATTCACCTTGTTCTCATAACCATGACCATCAAATGTACAAACCCTAGACCCATAATCCCCTATTTATAAGCCTAAACAAAAGCCCTAGACTAATAGAAAGTCCCCCAATCGGAATAGGGGTTTCCCAAAGCAAAACTAACTCAAAATAGCATATTCCGGACTAATCCCGCTTTGGCCGATCGATCGGCGCACCCCGGCCAATCGATCAGCGGTCCAAGCTCAAGCCCCGTGCCGCATGTCTACGCCCACCAATTGATCGGCACTACCTGGTCGATTGATCGGCCATCCATGGTTTTGCCAATCTTGAGCCAACTTCCACAAATCTCCACATTGGCAAGAATTCCGCAACACCACCACGAACCAAGAGAACCGATTTGCTAATGACCAAGCAAACCTCCAAGATAGAACACCACCTCACCCACATCCGGGAAGCACCTCCACCTCGAACCAGAATCTCTCTCAAAATTCTGTCACCCCGTTAGTAATTACTGCAAACCCGTTTGCAAATACCGCAAACAACAGTTTGGTCTACTTGTCTCTGCACCATCTGCGAAAGAGATTCACCAAACAACCTTTTGGTATACCCATCTCTGCATCATCTGCGAAAAGAGACCCACCAAAAAACTTTTGACCTAGCCCGCCTCTGCACCATATGCGAAAGAGACCCGCCAGCTACACACACCCTCGAATCCCACCGGAAAGCACTCCACTAGATTTAATAAAACCTGGCCAAAACACGTGTAGCCTGAAAATCCATCCTCCATTTTGGAAGAACCGTAGATGAGGAAATCGACTCATCCTCTCCACCTGAGGCACCTCACTATCTCCTTCCTTTTAGAAACCCCAATACCCATCTCCGCCCCGACTGTGAGAGAGACCCTAGGTGAGCTTTCTACCTATCACATTACACCCAGTTTCTGATTCCTGCAGACCCCGTAGTAGCTCCACCTACGCCCGTATTCCAACCAGGAGATACACATCATCACACTTCTTCTCCTTTATCAAAACAAAGAATCCTTGCTTTCCCTGCTTTATTTTGATCACTCCACCTCCTGCTGTATAGCAACAACCCCAAGGAGTATCACTGGCCAAGTGAAATTAGATTCCATCACGACTTAGGGACATCAGCTACCCCTCCCAAAGTCTAAACTACTCCGTCGAACGAAGCCCTCAAATCCAATAACCACTTTATTAGAAGAGTGTCCATACCATTGGAGACTATGAGATCATCTTCAAAGTATGCCTTCATCTTACACTACTTCAGCAGAATGAAGCCCCTTTTCCGTCAAACCTCCTCCACAGAAAGTTGCCTAAACTAATTTGGAGCTCTGATACCAATTGTTGGAGAAATAACAGAATAACACCGACGGAAAAGAATAAACCAATAAGCATACAAACAACACACAAGGGAAAAACACAAGAGATATACGTGGTTCGGCAACAACCTACCTACATCCACGGGTCAAGATCTGATTGCTTCTACTTTATTCGGAGAAACCTTGAGAAACCCAGTACAATATTTACTCTCCTCTCAGATTAAATCCCAACACAAGCCCAGAGCCCCTTGTACACCCTACTCAAGTCACCTTCTCAATGAACCCTAAGAACAATCCCTATCTATCATCCCTACAACATTTTTCCAAGTCCTAGTATGCTTTAACCTCTTTCTATTATCTCACACTCCCCATGAGAACTACCAGGGCTCTCCCAGAGAGCAAATCCCGCTCTCCCTGGGAGCCCTAAAACATTCACCTTGTTCTCATAACCATGACCATCAAAGGTACAAACCCTAGACCCATAATCCCTTATTTATAAGCCTAAACAAGAGCCCTAGACTAATAGAAAGTCCCCCAATCGGAATAGAAGTTTTCCAAAGCAAAACTAATTCAAAATAGCAATTTCCGGACTAATCCCGCTTTGGCCGATCGATCGGCGCACCCCGGTAGATCGATCGGCGATCCAAGCTCAAGCCCCGTGCCGCATGTCCCACCGATCGATCGGCACTACCTGGCCGATCAATCGGCCATCCATGGTTTTGCCAATCTCGAGCCAACTTCCACATTTCTTTTAATGTGTCTCTCAAAGAATTAAGTACCCACTTGGAATTCCTATGAATTACTGTTTTATTTTTTCGCGGTGGTATCATCTTGAGTGCAACAAGGTAAGGAAATTTTAGTGTGGCAACAGTCTGACTTCTAGGCTTATTACCACAAGGTAAGAATTAAGTACCCACTAAGTACCGCTCGTCAAGTTTGTGAAGCAGAGCAATTATGTCGAAACTAGGCGAACCTAAAGGCGTCTATGAATTGAACAAGCAGAAAGTATTTCTTGCTTGGCAGTATACCTTCGTGGTGAAATCCTAACATTAATGGAAGGAGACCATGAAATTCCTAATCCAGTTGTTTCTGCCTCACCCTCTTTTACTCTAGAACCTGGCTCTTATCGTTGTCCTATTATAACAAGAACTCAAGATGGTACAAGACGACCTCGGGTGCTACCTGGGAAAACTGGTTCCATGCCTCTAGGTACGAACTATGAATGTAGTATGTGTGTCTTGAATTAGTAATGCAACCTGGGAAATCACCTATCTATCCGTTCCATTAGGTATGTTTGGTTGCCGAGAAAATTAGTAAAATTATAATTTTAAAAAAAGGAAATTTTAAATTTTTTATATAATTTTTAGTTGGGTTTTGTCCGATTTTCTTTTCTGTTCTCTCTTTTCACTTATTTTCTCGGCAACAAAATTTAGGGATAACTCTTAATATGACAGATTTAACTTGACTAGACTAGAGTTAACAAAACTCTTGGCAATTTGACATCTAAGCAGGATAACCACACAATTTTCAAAATGGTGCTTATAATGAAATTAAAGATGTGCATGAGGAAATGCTTTGCATTAGGAGGCAGAGCATTACAAGAAAAGGAGAGAAGATTAAATGGATTAACCTATCAATTCAAGAGTTGGATATTTATTAACGAACTAATAAGCCATTACAGTTAAAAAGGGGCAGTTGTGGGCTTGTGGCCGAGCACTAGGACACAAAACTTCGGTTCTTAAGCACAAATTTGGGTCACGTAGGCCCAGACCCACCACTAAATGAGTCATATCCAGAAGATTTCCGAGGCCTAAAATCAGAATGATTAGGACCCATTAAATGTCCTTTTTTCAATCCTCTGCATGCAACCCATGTGTAGAGGGGTGATTTTGATTTTTTAAAGTAATGGGATTCATTGCAACCTCAATTTAGCTTAAATCTGTTATCCAAACCATACTAAATTGAGTTATTTTGAAAGAAATGATTCAGAGATCAACACAAGGAAGAAAGGGAAGAAAGAAGGAAATGATTCAGAGGGAGAGAAGAAAGAACAGTGAAGAATAATGGTGACAAGAATGACTTTTCTTGAAGAATCCTTTACTTTCTATGAATTCTGGTTGAAATCTGATTTCTCTAGGAAATCTTGTTAGAAAATGGGGAAATATCTCTCTCCTCAAACAAGAGGGGGTCACCTCTATTTATAGGTGATCAACAGAAATCATAACTAACTTGTACAGCTGTCATAACCGTTTTGTAACCGACTTTAGAGAGAAAATACTGGATTCTATCAAGATAAAGGCGTTTTTCACCATATCTCCTTTAAGCTTTTATGACCAAAGCTTTCGGATATATTCTTCAAAGGTTATTCATAATACTCATCTTTTAATAAATTCTATCTAAGCCCTCCAAACCACAACTCATCATCCTCCCCCAAAGCGGTTGGTAACTACATCGTGAAAGAGGGTCATACACTTTCATGGTGTACTGTCCTTTTGAGGTAATATATAAGTGTTCAGACAGCAACACTCCTTTGAGTAATAATAATAATCATAATAATAATAATAATAATCATCTCAAGTCCAATTAGGGGAACGGAGGTGCTGGACGAAGACACCCATCCCGTCAGGCCTTAAGAGAAACTGAGAAAAAATCCAACCCCAATGCTTTCTCCCTAACTGTTAGCCCAGGAAGTAATCCATGCTTCATTGGAATAGGTAATGAGGGGAAACAGCCACACCCATTCCCACGGGGAGGTAACAATCCATACCATTCACCCTTAACAAAGCAAATCCTCTTTCTGGTATAGGTCATCAAAAAGGTATACAGGGAGGTACTAATCCATACCATACCCCTTATCATCAGAAAGGAGTTGAGAGCCAAAGATGGGCACTGAAGCCATATCGATCGTCAAAGGTGTTTAAGGTCCAAATCATTGTCCAAAGGCATTAGAGACCAAATCAACAGCCAAAGGCGTTAAAACCTAAATCATCATCAAAGGCGTTAAAAGCCTGAATCAGCACCAAAGGCGTTAAAGCCTGAATCGGCATCAAAGGCGTTAAAGCTTCAATCAGCATCAAAGGCTTTAAAGCCTAAATCAACATCAAGGGCGTTAAAAGCGCAACGGTTACAATCATCAATAGTGACATAGGGGTCAAAAATGTCATCAAGGAGCAGAATCCTTTATAAGAACTAAGAGCATAAGAGCCTGAAAACATTAAATATTATTTATAAGTGATCATTAATGACCAAAATCATCATTATCAGATAAACATGTTTATTTTGATAGCTTTATCTATCCATCTTTCATGGAATTCTGTTAACCAAATCTCAAAGGAGGATTTTTAGTATTTGACATATTTATAATATATCAAATCATTTGTTGAGCCATGTATCATTACTTTATTGAATAATGAACAACGTTCTTGAATTCAATCCCCACAAGTCAAGCTTTCCGATAACCATCATCAACATTTAGCCCCCTGTCTGTGAGGGTGCCTTTGGGTTTGAAAATATCAAAGGCGTCCGATCAGACAAATCATCCTATTAGAAAGAGTTCATTAAATAGCATGCTATCATAAATTTGGCGTCTCAATATTATAAAACTGTCTTTTCAGTTTCTACTTAAAACAGTAAATTACCAAATTCTTAACCAATAGGATTCCACAGCCAGCCTGTCAGGGTCATCATGATCATTTTTTTTTTCAAATTTTGAACCAAAACGTGCTCCTTGAGAGCCGCGCGTCATAAATGCTTAAATAGTATAAAAATCAGAATTAGTTTATTATTACTCACTATTCATCTTCTTCTTCGTGCAAGTATACTCTGATTTTATTCATTTCTTCTGTGATCGAGCTTCTTGGTTCTTCTTTGCTGTTTACTTTAAGGAATCAAGAATTTTTATCTCTATCTGGAACTTCAGAATATCTTTCAAGTTTTAGGTAAGTCTTCTTATCCCCTTTTGATTCCTCTTTTCTCTTTTCATTTTACTGTTTACTGTTTACTGTTCTTTCTTCTTTTTTGTCTTTGTTCATCATTCTGTGTAAGTAGCTTTAATCATCTTCATGTTATATTATTTCATTCATCATCCATATTTTTATAAAGAAAAACACACAGTAATCTATTTTATTTCTACAACATTTTTATGCTTTCAGCTATGGCTTCTTCTTCTCAAAAAAATCTTTTAAGTAATGAATTTTGGGATTCAGCTATGCATCATTCTTGGGATACCGCTGTTCCACCAGATGGATGGGCTTTATCTTATGGCGACATTGATGGAGCTAAAGGATTTTGTCCATCAGATTTTTCCACTACTATGTTTAGGGTAGAGAGGAAAGACTTTCCACTTTCACAAGTTAACTTTAGTTCTCATAGCAGTTGCACCAAAGAATGGACAGCTTGGTGTGATTACATACTTACTCATGAAGAATATAGACCTAAGCTTCATTCTGCTGAGATTTTTAAAGCTATAGAGCTTTCAAAAGATTTTGAAGTTAGAAAGGATACAGATAGCTTATCACAGTTGGTTACCAGATGGAACAACCAGACTCATACGTTTATTACTTCATGGGGAGAAATTACCCCAACTTTAGAAGATGTGATAGCGTTATGGAGATTACCAATTTTTGGGAATAATGATGTTCAAGATATTTTTTTAACTAAAGAGGAAGTAAAAGCGTCTAGGCTTCTCCATGCATTAGTTTGAGAATCATGAGTAAATCTTGTCAGGGGAACTGCAAAGGAATCTCACGCAAGGCGGCCAAATTTTTGCAGTTGGGGACGCTATTTCTTTAGGGAAAAAGGGCCTATAAATAAGGAGACAGGAGTTAGAGAATACTAGTATGGGAAAGAGTACAAGTCACCTCTAGAACTGACAGCATTCATAAGCATGTGGTTGTCAAGGTATGTCTTTGAAGGCGCTCCAACAGACAAAGTTTTGGACAGACTATTTCCCTTGGCTTTTCGCCTTGCTGATGGTCAAAGCTTTCCCTTGGAAATATATTTTTTGGGAAATTTATACAAGAACTTAGATCAGATTCACAAATGTCAAGCTTGGTCAACGGGTACTTATAATATAGAATCATTCGTCCACACCGCTTTCCTCCAAATGTGGTTATGGGAGCACTTTCCTGGTTACGCACCTTCAGCTAGACAGTTTTCTCCTCTGCAAGCTAATGATACTTCTGTTGAAGAAATTCCAAGCCCCAGAGCATGGCGGTGGAGTAGTGTATCAAGAAAGAAGATGCTCTAATTTTTATTTCATTGACAAGGAGAAAAATTTCCATTTCAGACCATATATTGAGATTTTGAAAGGAATTGAAAGAATTTCCTATCATTCTGAAGAGCCTTTGGATTTTCTGGGTACAAATTCTAAAGAGCGGGCAAAGATTTCACTGAAGACCCTCCATTGCTTTGCCATTTTATCTAAATGCCATCTGGTAGGTTTTTTCAGTATTGATGGCGGTAGGACAAACAGTTTTTGTCTTGAATCTTACAACCTTGATCGATGGTTGAGGCAATTTGGGCTTGATCAAGGCGTTCCAGACGGTGCAGTTGAATCTTTCTCCTTGAAGAGAACTATGAAAGCTTTCATTCTGGAGAGTTGGTCTTCAAACTTGAGGCCATCTGTTGCTGGTTTCTATTTGGCCGGGGAACACAGAGTGGACAGATGTACAAAAAACTATCAGCTCTTCTGGAAAGCTTGCATTGGTACCTTCAAAGCTTTTATTCAGAGTCCGCCAATGATCAGTCAACCAGTGAACTTAGCTATGGATAAAGAAAAGTGTTTGAAAGAGCCCCCTGGTATAGGCAAGAAAAGGAAATCAATAGCCTCTTCACCCAAGAAACCAAAATCAAAGTCTACTGGTGGAGGCTCTTCTAAGGTTCGAGAGGAAAACATTACCCCTCCTCAGCCTACAAATATTACTGCTCCAAAGGCGGCTACTCCAAAAGCGCCTCGAATCAAGAAAACTGCAATAAAGAAGAAAGTCCCTCCTTCCAAGATGCTTAAGAGTCAATCAGTAAGTACACACAATCTTAATAAAATTTTCTTATATACACGCTTTTCGAAAAAAAAAAAGTATGCATATTTTGTTCTATTACAGGACTCCTCTTTTGAAAGTGAAGGAGAAAAGGAAGATAATGAACCATTATCTCTCCGCAAACAGAACTTACAACAACAAATTTCAAAAAATGCTAAAGCCTTTTTGTTTCAAGAGAAAGAGACAACACTATCTGTGGATGCTAACGTAGGGAGGTCCGGAACTCCATCTACTCCAGTAGGACTTAATGTTCCTGAAGACAATGTTGCTGATATCCCTTTTCCTCCTTCAGCAGAAGCAAGAGTGCAATTTGGAAATTTGGCAAATGTTTGGCCTGAAAGTGAACCAAGTTCTTCACCGCATTCTGGGAAAACGAAACAACCTGCTAAAGCTCCTGGCATTCTGAGGACTGCCAATCCTGCTAGGACTATTGAAATATCAAGAGCTTTGACTTCTCTTAAAAGAATGAGATCACAAGCTATTAAAGCAAAATCACTCCTTTTTCATAGGAATGTGCAAACTTCGTTACCGCTAATGGTTGAGACTCCCATTATCACTGATTCTGAAAGCGCAGGTTAGTTATTCTCAAAAACCATATATTTACAAGAAATTTACAATTTGTCTTCACATTTCATTATGTAATTTAAAAAAATGTTTTAATAATATATTTTGTTATTTGAAGATTTCTCTGAAGGCGTTCAGGTTGAAGTACCAGAGCTGATCACTGTTGAGGAAAATATCATATCCGCTTCTACTGCAACCGATGTTCCAGTTATCAAGGAAACAAGCATAGTTGAAATAAATATTGAAAATGCTTCTGACATGAGAACTGTTGATGATGTACCTTTGGAACAATCTATGGAGGTGGACCCTCCTACTAGTGAGATGGCATTTTTCTCCACAGTTCTTCAGAATTCTGAATAGCAATCTTTTGCTTCTGTTGAAAGCGTTACCATCAGTCATTCAGAGCAGGATATTGAGGAAGGAATTATTGAAGGGGAAGATAATATTACTGAAACAGAAGCTGGTCCAGAAGGCGTTCATGGGGGTACTCAAGTCATCAGTTCTGCTATGGAGGTCAATATTACTACAGACGAAGAAATGATAATCACTGGTTCTGATCTTCATGCAGCAATTCCTCTAAGGACTATTTCATCAGATTTATCTGCTTTCATGGGAAATTTTATGAGTGAAGATGCTGTTGCTCCTTCCACTTCATCTGAACCACTGTTGGTTGATTTTATAGAAGAGATTTTGAAACACTATCCTGTGTCTGAAAGCTCTCTTCCTTTGTGGTCAGAGATTGTGAAGCGCTATCAGGACATTACCTCTTCTTGTTCCTTAAAGAATCCCATTATCATAGCGGGTTGTACGGAGATAGTACGCTCTATCATTAGAAAGATTAGCGATATCAAGCCTCATCTTATGCTTTTGAGGATAAAGACCTTTGAAGATTGGGGTCAGGAGCTAAAAGAACTAGAAAACATCAATGTCAATGTAAAATGGTTGATGGATTTCTTAAGCAGTTTGTTTGTTACATTTTTTCAGGCTAAGAATTTTGCTAAGTTGAACAGTTCTTATACTAGCAAAATAATTAGAGCAGAAGAACTCAAGAAAGCTCTGCTAAATGAACAAAACAGTATTCATGATATTCGTTAAGAAATCGCCCGCCATCAAGCCATTCTAGAAGAAAAAGAAAAGAAGATATCAGAAACTCAAGACAACCTAAAAGCTTTACAAGAAGAGATTAAAACGGATCATGAAGAGTATACTCGTCTGAGAGCTTCTGCTGAGAGACTTGTATTTCTGAATGAGAAATGTTTTACATCAGAGATTCTGTAAAAGTGTATCTCTTATTGACTTTTGTAAATTTTGACAATCTAATGAATATGAAAAGATTTCATTATTCCTTCTATTAAGCATAGTACTTTTTAAACCATTTTACATTAATAGGATCATGTAATACTTCACCAGATGGTGTTGATAGGAGACAATAACCGCTGTCAAAGCTTTGCCTTATTAAGAATGGTCCTTCCTAATTAGGAGTAAACTTCCCTACTTTCGTACCATTCCTGACATGAATAGCTGTTCTGAGGACTAAGTCACCCTCTTTAAGGACTCTATATTGTACAACTTTGTCATATGCTTTAGCAGCTCTCATTTGATACGCTTTTGTCTTTATAGCTACAACTTCACGCTTTTCATCCATAACTTCCAACTGAGCTAGTCTAGCAGCTTGGAGACTTACCATTTCTCCATCAAATACTTCAATCCTTGTAGATGGTATATTGATTTCCAAAGGTACAACAACTTCTGTCTCATATACTAAAGAAAAAGGAGTAACACCTGCTGTAGTCCTTGCTGAGGTTCTGTAAGCCCAGAGCGCTATTGGAAGCTTTTCATATCATTTTTTATGGGCTCCTTCTATCATTTTTCCAATTATCTTCAGAATAGTCTTGTTAGTAGCTTCTGCTTGCCCATTCCCTTTAGGATAATAAGGGGTTGACTTCTTGTGCTTGATATCATATTTTTCCAATAATTTCCTCACATTGGAATTTATAAAAGGTGTTCCATTATCAGTGAGAACCTCCCTTGGTATTTCAAAGCGGCAAATGATGTTTTCTTTAATAAATTTAGCCACCATGATACCTGTAGCTTTTCTTAATGGTATAGCTTCTACCCACTTGGTGAAATATTCAGTAGCCACAAGGATCCAAACATGTCCTTCAGTAGGAGGATTAACAGGCCCAATTAAATCTAGCCCCCAAGTGTGAAGAGGCCAAGGTGTAGAAACATATTGCAAAGACTGTGCAGGTGCATGAATAACATTTCCCCTGATTTGACACTGTTGTCAGCTTTGAACATATAGATGTGAATCTGCTTCCATGGTAGGCCAATAATATCCCAGTCCCAAAATGTGGTGAAACAACTTTCTTTTTCCTTGATGAACTCCACAATCCCCACTATGAGCTTCATGTAATGCTAGTTCAACCTTCTTTCCAGACAGACATTTGAGAGCAATACCATTATATCTTTTCCTGAATAATTCTCCTTTATCAAAATAGAATTTAGCAACTTTCTTCTTGAACTTAAAGGCTTCTTTTTGATCAGCAGGCATTATTCCATCTGTGAAATAATCATTATATGGTTTCTTCCAATCTTCCCAAGAATTTGTGAAATAACATTCTTCTCTATCTGGCAGTATTTGACAATCAGGACATTCTTTTTGTATCATGGCTACATCCTTCTCCATTGTTGGCCAGTATATCCCAAAACGCTGTAACCTCCTATACAAACTGACAGAAGGATTATACCCACATATCTTTGTATGAACCTGCATCATTTTCTCCTTAGCCTCTTTTGCACTAACACATCTCATCAGAACGCCTTCAGGTCCTTTGAAATTTAGATCCCCATTTATTTGCAAGAAATTTTTTAGGACCTTCAGTGTTGTAGTAGGAACTACGGTTGAATCATGAAGGTGGTTAAAGTCTGTTAAAATTGGTTCTCTCCAATCTGCTTCTTCTGATTCTTTTTCATATAATTCTTCCATCAAAGGTGTAGCTATTGTATGCCTTCTAACTAATACTTGAGAAGATTCTTCTTCAAACGTTAATTTTGACGCCAAGATAGCAAGTGCATCAGCATGGCGGTTCCCTATACGCTCTTGATACTTGAATTCTACCATATCAAACGTAGACATTATTCTTTGAACCGATGTTCTGTATGTAGCTAAACCGATATCCTTTACATTGAATGACCCTTCTATTTGGCTAATTACCAAATTGGAATCCCCCATTACATAGATTCTTTTGGCCTTTAATTCCTTAGCAATTAATAAACCTATGGGAAGAGCTTCATATTCTGCTATATTGTTAGAGTAAGGAAAATCTAATTTGAAAGAAAGAGATTTTACCTCTCCTCCAGAAGCTTTTAATACAATACCTACCCCAGCTGAATCCATAGTTTTAGATCCATCAAAATACATGAGCCATTTTTGTGTTGCTTCAATGATCATTGCTTCAGGCAATTCTCCTGCTAATTCTTCTTTTAATGTCAAATCATCATTTCCTAGAAAATTTGCCAATAAATCTGCTACTGCTTGTCCTTTGATAGCGCGAGGGCAAAGACATGTGATGTCAAACTCTGATAGTGAAAGAAGCCATTTAGTTGCTAGTCCTGAAAGAACTGGCTTTGACATGAGATACTTGATTGGATCAGATTTGGTTATTAGGAAGATTTTATGAGACAGAAAATAATGGCGGAATTTTTGTAAAGCATAGATTAGAGATAAACAACTTCTTTCCACCCGAGGATATCTTAATTCTGCATCTCTAAGAATCCTGCTAAGATAATAGATTGGCCACTCACAGCCAGACAAATCTTCTTGAGCTAGGAGAGCTCCAATAGCGGTTTCTGTTGAAGCTAAATACAAAACCAAATGTTTTTTTGGTATAGGTGTCATCATAGTAGCTGTTGAACTCATCATTTGTTGAAGTTGCTTAAAAGCTCTTTCATGCACTGTCTCCCATTTGAATTCAGAATTCTTCCGTAGAAGTGACATAAGAGGTACTATAACAGCTGCCAGTCCTGGAATAAACCTTCTTTATAGGATACCCTTCCTAAAAAGCTTTTTAACTCTTTAATTGTGCTTGGAGCTGTCATAGATATATGCAATTGCCTGAGCCTTTGTTGGGTCAACATCTATGTCATGCCTGTTTACAATGAACCCCAAAAATTTACCTGCTGAAACTTTGAAAGCGCATTTTAATGGATTCATTTTTAACTGATACTGGCGACATCGTTGAAAAACTCTCCTTAAATCATCAACATGACTCTAACACTTTTGAGATTTGATAACAATGTCATCCACATAGTCTTCTACTGTACTATGAAACATATCATGAAAAATGGCGGTCATAGCCCTTTGATAAGTAGCCCCGGCATTCCTTAATCCAAACGGCATTACTGTATAGTAGAAATTTTCAATAGGTGTTCGAAAGGCGGTTTTTTCTGCATCTTCTGCTGCCATCTTAATCTGATTGTACCCACTGTAACCGTCCATGAATGAAAAAGCATCATGACCTGCTGTTGCATCAACTAACAAGTCCATGTTGGGTAGAGGGAATTCATCCTTTGGGCATGCCTTGTTTAAATCTCTGAAATCAACACAGCAATGAATCTGACCATTTTTCTTTCTTAAGTGATACAATATTGGCTAGCCAAGTAGGATGTTGAATTGGTTTGATAAATCCCACTTTCAAGAGCTTTTCAACTTCTATTTTGATTTGATCTTCAACATCTGGTCTAAATTTCCTTGGCAATTGCTTTATTGGTGCATATCCTGACTCAATATTCAACTTATGTGTGACCAATACAGGATCTAACCCCGGCATTTCTTCATAATTCCATGCAAAAATATCTCTTTATTCTTTGAGTAAACTTACCAATTCTTCTTTTTCTTCTGGGGCTAGTTTGGAACTGATAAGTACTGGACGCTTTTCTGATGAGATTTCTGCAAGATTTACCTCCTCAAGACTTTCTTGTACCGCTTTTACACCATCCTGCATCTGCTCTGGTGCTTCCCCAATTTCACTTGTCTCTTCAATTTGAAATATTTGATTCATCATTAGAGTTTGATTTTCTTTTAATGAATCAACTTCCTTTGATTGTCATAAGATGTATACAACCTTTCCATTTGGTTGTACCACCCTCTTACAGCCCCCAGTCCTTGATTCTTTGATAATGTCACCTCCTTAAACCTCTGTCTTCACACTTTCATCTCGTGGTCTCTTTGATACCTTTGAAATTTTTGATGGCGTTGGAACAGTAGAAGATGGTGTCATAATTCCTCTGGTCATTTCAAAAGCGGTTTCTCCTTCTTCTGCCAGCTCATCATAGAACAGTGCTTCTGAAATGTGAGTTTCTGCTTTCGCAAATGGTGTAACAGTCGCTGGTATCCTAATAATCTTTCCTTTGTATATTCCCTTGATACACTGGTGGAATGTTGATGGTATAAACTGCAATTTGTGAATCCAAGGACGTCCGAGGAGAATATGATAGCTTACATTGGCTTCAATGACGTGGACTCTTATTGCTGAATTGATTGGCCCCACTTGAAGATTAATAGTAACATAACCAATGGTGTTCTGACACTGTCCTCCGAATCCTGATATTTCTATAGGTTGTTTCGAAATCTTTGAAGGATCTAATCCCATTGTCACCGCTGTTGACAATGGGATGAGGTTCAAAGAAGAACCAGGGTCAATTAATGCCCTCTTTGCTTCAATAGAGTTTATTAAAGCTGTGAAATATAAAGGCTTGTTGTGGGCCGTTGATGAGGCTTTCATATCATCAGCGGTAAAACTTACATCTTGTATTTCTAGCATTGCTCTTCTTGTGGCAGAATAAGCAAGAAAACAATGTTCTGAATGAGCCTCTGCAACTGCTGTCAAAGCTACTGTTGCAGCTATTCTTGTCGCTTTTGAGAAATGCATTTGGTCAAAGAAATTCTTAAATTTTGAACTCTGTGAAAGAGTTTCAATCGCTGAAGGGATATTAGGGATACCTTCTTATTCAATATCCTTTTCTTCCATATTATTTGAATTATGACAAACCATAGCAACCACATCCTTCCCTTTGTGGTCTGGCAGAGGATCCTGATGGACAGACCCTTCAGGAGTTGTTAAAATTTTCAAATGTCCAGCAGCTATTTTGTCATTGAAAATCCGCCTTAGAGAGAAACAGTCTTTTGTTGAATGGCGTACAGTCTGGTGATACACACAATATTTACTACTTTGTTTGTCCTCTTCTGTAGGCTTCTGGAATGGTGATGGCAAGTATAGAACACCATCAGCAATCCAAACTTCCACAATACGCAGCACTTCCGCCATACTGCAGGGAAAAGGTGGTAGAACATTTTCTGGGTTATACTTTGGTCTTTTATCAAATTGATAAGAGGAATTTATTTGGAACGGCCGCCTTCCAGAATTTTATGCCGCCATTGCTGACTCTCTCTTGTCCCTCCTACCATATCTGTCTCATACCTTGGTAGAGCTGCCCTAGATATGACTGTGTTGAGCCTTTGAGAAATATCATAAAGTTTCTCAAAAGAGGAGATAGTGGCTACCTCCAAATAAGCTATGTATTCCTTTTCTGCCCCATCCACACATATTTGTACAAGTTTCTCTTCAGTTGTTTGTTCATGACAGTCTAAAACCAAATACCGAAAGTGGCGAACATATTGTGTCAGATCCTCATTAGGTCTTTGCGGCTCTTTTGACAAAGTATTGAGGGTAACACGGTCTTCTACTGAGAAGAATTTCTTGGAAAAGATACTGACCATCTCTTCCCAAGAATGAATGGAATTTGGGGTCAAAGTAGTATACCAAGTGAAGGCACGATCAGTCAAGGATTTAGCAAACTCGTGAAGGCATAGCTCTTCATTATTGGCATATATACCTGCTTAGAGCATCAGTGAAGCGCATTACATGCTCCCGAGCATTTCCAGTCCTTCCATTGTAAAGGGTGAACTGTGGTGTAATAAATCCTAGTGGATATTCCATTCGCATAATCCTTGCTGAAAAAGGTGGTCTAGCATCAAAAGTGTTTGAAAGTCCAGAGCATTTTGCTTGCTCTCTTTCGAACATCTCAGAGAAATCCTCGGCTGTCATATATGAAGAATGTCTTCCTTCTCGTTCATGATGATTACAGGGTGGGGAAGAAGGAACTGGATCTTTCTTGGGAGGAATATCATTTTCCTCAACATGTCGAGATGGAGAAGGCGTACACTCCTGTGACCTTTCCAAATTGTGAACATTATCTTCATGGCGGACTTTCTTGAAAAACTCTTGCATCTGTTTCTCTGATGCTGCCAACTGGGCTGCTACCTAAACTTGGATAGCCTGCATCTGTACTTGGTTTGCTTGAAACTGGGCAAGAAAAGGCCCAAGAACAGTAGAAAGGTCAGGAACTTCCACTCTGGAAGTATGAGATTCTTCCCTATTTTCTTCTTGAATAACATGTGCTTGAGACAAAGCACCTTTCTTAGTCACCATTTTCTCCCAAAATTGTTACAGATCCCCAGTGGAGTCGCCAAATGTAGAGGGGTGATTTTGATTTTTTTAAAGTAATGGGATTCACTGCAACCTCAATTTAGCCTAAATCTGTTATCCAGACCGTTCTAAATTGAGTTATTTTGAAAGAAATGATTCAGAGATCAACACAAGGAAGAAAGGGAAGAAAGAAGGAAATGATTTAGAGGAAGAGAAGAAAGAACAGTGAAGAATAATGGTGATAAGAATGACTTTTCTTAAAAAATCCTTTACTTTCTCTCTCTGTGAATTCTGGTTGAAAATCTGATTTCTCTAGGAAATCTTGTTAGAAAATGGGAAAAATATCTCTCCTCAAACAAGAGGGGGTCACCTCTATTTATAGGTGATCAACAGAAATCATAACTAACTTGTACAGCTGTCATAACCGTTTTGTAACTGACTTTAGAGAGAAAATACTGGATTCTATCAAGATAAAGGCGTTTTTCACCATATCTCCTTTAAGTTTTTATGACCAAAGCTTTCGGATATATTCTTCAAAGGTAAAAAGCAGTATTCATATACTCATCTTTTAATAAATTCTATCTAAGCCCTCCAAACCACAACTCATCATCCTCCCCCAAAGCGGTTGGTAACTACATCATGAAAGAGGGTCATATACTTTCATGGTGTACTGTCCTTTTGAGGTAATATATAAGTGTTCAAACAGCAACACTCCTCTGAGTAATAATAATAATCATAATAATAATAATAATAATCATCTCAAGTCCAATTAGGGGAACGGAGGTACTGGACGAAGACACCCATCCCGTCAGGCCTCAAGAGAAACTGAGGAAAAATCCATCCCCAATGCTTTCTCCCTAATTGTCAGCCCAGGAAGTAATCCATGCTTCACTGGAATAGGTAATGAGGGGAAACAGCCACACCCATTCCCACGGGGAGGTAACAATCCATACCATTCACCTCTGACAAACCAAATCCTCTTTCTGGTATAGGTCATCAGAAAGGTATACAGGGAGGTACTAATTCATACCATACCCCTTATCATCAAAAAGGCGTTGAGAGCCAAAGAGGGGCACTAAAGCCATATCGATCGTCAAAGGCATTTAAGGCCCAAATCATTGTCCAAAGGCATTAGAGACCAAATCAACAGCCAAAGGCGTTAAAACCTGAATCATCATCAAAGGCGTTAAAACCCGAATCAGCATCAAAGGCGTTAAAGCCTGAATCAGCATCAAAGGCTTTAAAGCCTAAATCAACATCAAGGGTGTTAAAAGCGCAACGGTTACAATCATCATCAGTGACATAGGGGACAAAAATGTCATCAAGGAGCAGAATCCTTTATAAGAACTAAGAGCATAAAAGCCTAAAAACATTAAATATTATTTATAAGTGATCATTAATGACCAAAATCATCATTATCAGATAAACATGTTTATTTTGCTAGCTTTATCTATCCATCTTTCATGGAATTCTGTTAACCAAATCTCAAAGGAGGATTTTTAGTATTTGATATATTTATAATATATCAGATCATTTGTTGAGCCACGTGTCATTACTTTATTGAATAATGAACAACGTTCTTGAATTCAATCCTCACAAGTCAAGCTTTCCGATAACCATCATCAACACCATGTGTCCACAACATTATGATTTAAGGTCATCTTAGTACTCAAACCTGAGATTTCCAAAAGAACAAGATTCGGGGATTAGAGTTATTTTCATTTTTAAAAAAAATTATATTATAAATATTATATGAATAATAGTATATAAGATTAAAAAGAAAATAAAGGCAAAATTATTGCAACTAACACTAAGTAATATATTACATATTTTAGTTCATAAAAATAATATAAATAAGATATAAATTAAAGCAAATAAACATATATTTCTACTAATGTTACTACTAATCTCAATGATGTTAAAAGAGATTTTTGAGACTTAAATTCAGCCTATTGACAATCCTATTTCCCTCTCTCTCATTCTAGCGATTGCTAATTTCTCATAATCTTTATATATTTTTTCTCCTGTTTAACACAATAGATTGTGGTTCTTTCTTATCAAATTCTCTTTTTGATAATAAGAGTTAAAAAGAATTTGTAACATTTATGCTAATTATATGATGTATTTTTTTTTGTTTTTGGTATAATAAACATTAAGCGTTTGTGAGTATCAAGTGTGTCGAAGACAATTTCTGGGATCATGTGTGTCCAAAATTTATAAATTCTTATATTATGGGTCACAATTGTCGTGTTTGTGTCCATGTCTACATGTTTCAACACAAAACACACTTGTTATCTTAAATAATTCACCTAACATAAGCATTCTTCTCTGAATTGTCCTTAACCAGCTTTGATGGCGGGAGACTTTTTGAAAATTAGTTTGACTAGGTTCACCATAGATATTACCCAAGGATATCAGTTGCAATAATTCAATGAGAACCAAAATTCAATCAATACAACATAGAAAAGATGGTGTGCAACAAGAAAGAGTAAAATTTTTTCAAGGTAATGCTTTTGTTGCGTCAATTAAGATAAAGTTTAGGGTTCTAATCCTTTGATGATTTATTCTTCTCTATGAGAGATATATTTATACAAGTATACAAGAGTGCAGAGCAAGCAACCTTTACAAGCAACTAAGTACAATGAAGGAAACTACTAATCACAGAATTACTAATTACGGAATTAGTATCCAGCTAATAGCTGTCTTAACACTCCCCCTCAAGTTGGTGCATGGATGTTGCTCATGCCCAACTTGTCGAGATGGCTATGGAACGCTTGACTTGACACTGCCTTAGTGAGTACGTCCGCAAGCTAATCTTCCGATCAAACATGAGGAACTTCAATGAGCTTTGCTTCCAACTTCTCCTTAATAAAGTGTTTATCCACCTCAACATGTTTAGTCCAATCATGTTGAACTGGATTGTGGGCAATATCGCATGCTGCCTTGTTATCACAGTATAACCTCATTGGACTGGCCGGTTAGATTCGTAAATCTTGCATTAAATTTTTGATCCACAGTAACTCGCATAAACCCTTAGCCATTCCCCTGTATTCGGCTTCAGCACTGGATCTAGCTACTACTTCTTGTTTTTTACTTCGCCAAGTAACTAGATTCCCTCCTACAAACTTGAAATATCCGGACGTAGAACGTCTATCATCTATTGACCCAACTCAATCAGCATCGATGTAACCTTCAATGTCCAAATTGTCTCCTTTTGTAAATATAATTCCATTTCCAGGGGATGACTTCAAGTAGCGCAATATACGAACTACAGCATTCATGTGTTCTTCACTAGGGGAGTGCATGAACTGACTTATGACACTTAGTGCATAAGCCAAATCGGGTCTAGTATGTGTGAGATACATCAATCTTCCCACTAGTTTTGGTAGCGTTCCTTATTGGCAGGAACTTGATTCGGATGCAAACCTAGTTTAAGATTTTCTTCCATAGGAGTGTTAATCGGGTTACAAGCTATCATACCAGTTTCCTTCAATAAATCTAAGACATATTTTCGTTGGGAAAGAAAAATACCTTTCTTTGACTTTGAAACTTCAATTCCTAGGGAAATACTTCAATGGACCAAGATCATTTATTTCGAACTCATGGGCAAGGTGATCCTGTAATACTTTCTTCTCTTCTGGATCATTCCCAATCACTACCATATCAACATACACAATAAGAGCAGTGATTTTTTCTTGATTATGCTTTAAGAAGAGAGTGTGATCCGAGTTACTTTGTCTGTATCCAAATGTCTTCATAGTATTCGTGAACCTTCCGAACCACGCTCTAGGGGATTGTTTCAAGCCATACAGGGACTTCCTTAGCCTACACACCTGTTTGGTTTTTTTAGTCCGTATATTACATCCAGGAGGCAACTCCATATATACTTCTTCTTTGAGATCTCCGTGCAGGAACGCATTCTTCACATCAAACTGGTATAATCGCCAATCAAGATTCACAGCCAGAGATAACTGAATACGAACTGTGTTAATTTTGGCCACTGATGAGAACGTCTCTTCATAGTCAATTCTGTACGTTTGTATGTACCCTTTGGCAACAAGCCTGGCTTTGAATCTTTCGATGGTTCTATCGGCTTTATGTTTAATGGTGTAGACCTACCTGCATCCAATGGGTTTCTTCCCTTTAGGTAACTCAAAAATTTCCCATGTTGAGTTCTTTTGGAGAGCCTTCATTTCTTCATTCATTGCTTCCTTCCACTTGGGATCACTTAAAGCATCCTGCACACTACTAGGAATAGATACAACAAATAATTGATTCACATTCCTTTGACAGTCTATGGTAAGATACAAATTTACTTAAGAGATACTTGGCTTTGGAACTAAAAACAGGTTCATAGATTACTCTAGGTATTCCTCTAGTGACTCTATCAGGTAGCAATTTTCTGTGGGGTTCAGAACTCACATGGGGCTCAGGAGTGTATTCAGCTTCAGCTTCAAAGAGCAATTGGTTAAATGATACAGATTGCAGGGGGGCTGCGCGTGTGACAATGGACATACCGGAGGTATTGGGTCTAGAAGTTGCTCAGTTGAAGTTGATTCCATCGGATCCTGACAAATTTCCTCTTCTGGGCATTCACCACTTATATCAAAGTTGTCATCATTTTCATCCAAGGTGTCCAGAGAGTGATTCAGAGTCTGCATTTCATTGCTACTCTCCTCCTGAAGTGGAGGCTCGGGGGCAGAGTAATACATTTCATTCTCATGAAAGGTAACATCAAGAGTGACATATATCTTTCGAGAGAGGGGGTGATAACACCGATAGCCTTTCTGATGTGAGGCATAGCCAACAAAGACACACCGGAGAGCTCGGGGTTTTGTAGAACTGTGAAACTTTTTGTGGCAAATTAATAGTGTTTTCAGAGCCAAATGGCTTCCCACGTATTTTAATTGGCATGGTATAAGAAAATGGAGATAGAAGTTGGATTTATGAGGTCAGATCTGTTGGAAATCTGGACTGCTGAAATTTATTTCCAGACCAGCCAGCTTTAGAGCCCACTTAGGTAATGAAAAACTCGGAAATTGGATTTTTATAAAACATAAAAGTTGTTCCCCTTTGAATGACGAGTCCAACGCAAGTTGAATCGTCAAAATCCGATAAACGAGTCAAAAGTTATGACCGAAATACCAAAGCGAGAAAATCTGGAAATTTTTGTGGGAATTACGAATGATCGTAAACCACCTATAAACGATCGTAGAAGTCTACAATCAGTCGTAGAAAACCTATGAACGATCGTAGAATCCAAAAACTAGGCAAACTCTTTGGACCGTTTATGATCGGTCGTAGAAAACTATGAACGATCTTAGGGAACCTACGAACGATCGTAGAAAACTACGAACGATCATAAGTTCGCGAAATTGTTTTCTTTTTTCGGGATTTTTAGGGTTTCTACCCTTTGCCTACAAATAGGGGTCTTTATTTGGGGGTTTTGGCTTACCCTAAACCTAAGGGAGATTGGAGAAGAGGAAGAGGGAGGAATTTGAGGATTCTTCAAGCAAGGATCCTCCTCCATCTAGCTTGGAGATCTCTACTCAAGGGCTTCTTCAATGAAGGAATTGATTCTCCAAGGTTAGTACACCCTTTCTAGTTAATTTAGTAATAACCTAGGTTTCCTTTAAAGAATGCTTGTGAATGATGATATATATTTCCTTTTCATTAAATGTGTTTTTCCTCAACAAATGAATAAGATAGATTAAATGAGTATGAATGTGGGTGATGTGCATGTGGTTTTGTGATGAAAAATGGGAAGGGCAAGGTACTCATAATGAACATACTCAATCTGTTTGATGAAATGCATGAATGAGGAGTTCTTGAAATTAACTAAGATTATGCAAGCATGAGTTATCTAGTATTTTCCCAATTGGTAAATTGTGTGCATATGCTTATTATGTTTCTTGAATTCTCATATAACTATGGAAAGATTTAAATGTTATATGTCATCATGATTTCACAAGTAGTTATGCACGAGCACGCATGCATAAACCGAGGTTTTTCTCATAAGCACTAAGAATTGAAATAAACAAGTGAAACTCATAAAGAATTAATGGTACGATCTCATTCGCATCCTTATGGTGGAAATGTCAAGGAGATTGATAGCCCAAGTTGAAGGGTACTAATCTCTTGCTCACAAGAATTGCTCATAAGAAAAGGAAATGTCAAGGAGGTTAGTAGCCCCGGTTAAGGGTGCTAACCTCTTGCTCACAAGAAAGGCTCATAAGAACATGGAAATGTCAAGGAGATTGGTAGCCTCGATTAAGGGTGCTAACCTCTTGCTCACAAGAAATGGAATGTCAAGGAGGTTGGTAGCCCCGGTCAAGGGTGCTAACCTCTTGCTCACAAGAAAGGCTCACAAGAAATGCAATGTCAAGGAGGTTGGTGGCCCCGGTTAAGGGTGCTAACCTCTTGCTCACAAGTGATTGGATTGTCAAGGAGGTTAGTAGCCCAAGTGTAAGGGTACTAACCTCTGGCTCACAAGAAAGGCTTATAAGTTGATAAATGGTCAAGGAGATTGGTAGCCCCGAGTAAGGGTACTAATCTCTTGCTCACGAGGAATCTCACAAGAATCTCATAAGAACTCACTAGGAATCTCACAAGAACTCACAAGGAACTTCACAAAAATCTCATAAGAACTCACAAGAACTTCTAAGAACCACATATGGTGTTTTATCTTCTAGGAAGAATATGAAGTGATAAATGATGTCGTGTATTGCTTTTAAGAATGACTTACGAACTATATTCTCTTAATTACTTGCTTATGATATTGTGCTTGTTATTACTATTGTTAGCTAGGAGCTTGTACTCACTGAGTATTCCATACTCAGCCGTACATATTGATGTCGATAGGTACACGCTTAGATATTTGCGCTCCGAGCCCTTGGATAGAGGAAGACTATGGCGAGGAAGAACCATATAAGGAACCGGTAGTCGAGCCTCATGTTGAGGCAAGGAACCTAGAGAGCTAGCCATTCCCTGAGGATTTTTTAGAGAGAGAGAGTATTAGGACTTTTGTATTTTGATAGGTGGGCATGTCCACCTTTACTATTTAAGTTATGTATCTATTTTGGAATACAATTATGGTTTATAGAAGGGTTAAAAAGTTGGTTCACGTTTCCGCATTGTTTTAGCTTCCACATTCTGTATTATGTATCCAGTGTATTATGTTATGCCTTGTTCATTTCAGGATGGATTGTCAGGTTAGGTATAGTCACACCTAAAGTTCCACCTAACTCCTAGGGGGGATTTTGGGGCGTGACAGGTTCCAACTTACTTCGCAAGGGTTTATAGAGATGTACAAATGCTACACACCCAAATGCTTTAGGTGGTAAATTCGGCACAGTAGGAGCACTTACAACCGCATGTAAGGTATTACAGGGGGTCTGAAATTGTATTAAACTGGAAGGTACACGGTTAATGAGGTAGGTCGCAGCAGTGACAGCTTCACCCCAGTAGATGGTGGGCATATGGGCCCTAAACAAGGAAGCATGAACAACCTCAAGAAGATTACATTTCTTGCGCTCTGCAACCCCGTTTTGTTGAGGGGAGTAAGGACAGGTTGTCTGATGAGCAATGTCATGTAAATGCAGATACTGTTTCAAGTCTTGATTAACGAACTCTCCACCATTATCAGTGCGAATAGCCTGTATATGAAATTGATACTGAGTGACTATTATTCTGTGAAATTGCTGAAAGAGAGAGCTGACTTCATTTTTTGATTTCATTAAATAGACTCAAGTCATACGGGTACAATCATCAATATATGAAAAAACCAACGTGCACCGCTCAGAAAAGGGATCTTTGCTGGACCCCAGACATCAGAATGAATAATCATAAATGGTATTAGACTTTATTCATACTTTTTGGAAAGGAAACACGATGACTCTTAGCCAGTTCACAAATATCACACTTGAAATCAGAAATATTCAACTGACAAAACAACTTCGGAAACAATTTTTTTAAATAACCAAAAGAGGCATGGCCTAATCGCCGATGCCAAAACCAAATTTCTAAATTCTGTAAATGCGTCGACTTATCAACTAAGAAAGCTTGAGCCAAATGATTCGAATTTGTTGGCGTCAGATCAAGATGATAGAGCTTTCCCCTTCTAGTACCATAACCAATTGTCCTCCGAGTTCGGATGTCCTTAAAAACACAAGGGTTGGACCAAAAAATCACAATACAATGCAGAGCGCAGGTTATTTGAGCAACAGATAATACGTTATAGTTGAGGAAATGAACAACCAGAACAGAGTTCAATTTAAATTCTTAGTCAATGTAATTGAACATTCTCCAATCACAGGAGAGGGAGTACCATTAGCTATGGACACTATAGGTTGTTTGGAGGGTTTCATAGATTGAATATGATTAATGTCAAAGGTCATGTGATCTGTAGCACCAGAATCAATAATCCATGTACTATTACTATTAGATGCAAAAACATTAAGAGCATTACTAGGGTTACCTGCAGTAGCAATCAAACCCGAGGCCTCCTCTGAAATGGTAAATGATTTAGCAACAGCAACAGAGGCATGGGGATTCGGCTTTGAATTTCGTTTGCTAGGTGCCTTGGCAGGATCACACCATTCTGGATATCCAATTAACTCATAGTTACGTGACTTGGTATGTCCGTTTTCACCACAATGAGTACACAAATGTTCTGACCGTGCAACTCCTGTCTCATAGCTGTGATTCTAGGAGCCAGAAGACCGGTTCGGGTCTGCAGTATGGTTCGGTGGTCCAGGCGCTCGCTCCGGTCCATGATTGGGTCATCTTTTGAACCGGCGAACCAACATGGCAGATGACTCCGGGTGATCGGATTCTCCATTCAAAGTGGTCCTAGGAGTTGTATCACAGCGTACATACGCATAAGTTTCTTCAAAATCCAGTGTTGGATCCTTCCTAAGAATCTCACCTCAGAGTAGTTCAAATTCAGCATTGAGCCCAGCTAAAAAGATATGCATACGCAGTCGTTCAACTGATTTTTGATAAGCAATAACATCATCTGGATCTTTCATGACGATTTTATCGCGATGGTCCAAGAAAATTTTCTACCAGTTCACCATAATAGACTAAGAGAGGCCGACCCTCCTGCTTGGTGGAAAAGGCTCGCTGATTCAGTGCAAAAATCTATGATTCGTCAGACCCATCATAGAATGCTTTGGTAAGAAAATTCCAAATTTCACGTGCGGTGCGCAATCGAAGGTAGTGCTTCATAATTTCAGGTGACATAGATGTCAACAACCATCCCTTAACCTTTTGATATTCTGCATACCATTTTGCATAAGAAGCATTAGTGGCTTTCGGTTGGGGTGTTTTGCCCACAATATACTCGAGTTTTTCACGCCCTGCAATCTGCATCTCTATGATTTGAGACCATACATCATAGTTGGATTTGGTAAGGATGATTCCAGCATTGAAACTAGAACCTTCGGATTGAATATGTATGACTGGTGTGGGTGCATGTAAGGATTCGAGTTGGTCGGTGGTCATGGTTGGATTTAATGATAATAGACGTTCACTGGTGGTGGTGGTATGGATTCGGTGGATTACTGGGTCCACCGAATGGTAATAGTTGAATGATAGGTAATGGTATGGATTAATGGCAGGTAAAGAAGGTAATGGTGGTGGTATGGATTAATGGTATGGTATGGATTAATGGTGGTGGTATGGATTTGGAAGGTATAGCACAATAAAGGTATGATGATCTAGGCGCTATGGATCTGGGCGAAAGTGGTGATCTGGGCGGTAGTAGCAGCAGCGGCAGTAGTGGTTCTGGATGGCAATGGAGATCTGGGCAGCAACAGTTCTGGGCGGCAATAATAGTGTCATGGTGATATGGCCAACGACAATAAAACCTTGCTCTGATACCAAGATAAAGTTTAGGGTTCTAATCCTTTGATGATTTATTCTTCTCTATGAGAGGTATATTTATACAAGTATACAAGAGTGTAGAGCAAGCAACCTTTACAGGCAACTAATTACAATGAAGAAAACTACTAATCACAAAATTACTAATTACGGAATTAGTATCCAACTAATAGCTGTCTTAACAAATTAATCATCCATAATATGATGAACAACATCAGTTTGGAAAAAAAAAAATCTAGATCACACATAATATAGCAAGGACTAGCATTGCATGGAGTAGCAACCTAAAATCCTAAATCCTACCAAGTAGTCAAGAGTCGGTCAGTTAGGTACACCATTACTGTATGGGAGTTTTATTGAAATGGATTTGTAGAGCTAGAAAACTGTATTTAAACATCAAATTCAAGTTTATATCGACATTAAAAATATTCAAAAAATATTTAATTTCAAATGACAGATAATAGATTCATCTAATGCGAAAACTAATCTAAGAATTTATTAATACCAAAACCATTGACAGGCCAAACCCATCAACTGTTACAAACAGCTAGGTACGAATGTGAATTTGTGAGAGAACTATTTTTGTGTACATTATTTTTAAAAAGTATTTTTTATACTTTATTCAATCTAACTTATATTTTAGAAATGTAAATATGATTTTATACCAATCCCTCCAAGGCGCTCCTACTGCTTGCGCCTTTTGGAGACCGAAAATTTCCCTCGCTATACCTGTATAGATTCCACAGTAGATTCTTGCTTCATGAAGCTTTACATAAATAGGATACAAATTTCAAAGTAACCTACATTCCATCTATGATTCTATCCAACTATAAATACAAGCTAAAATTCACTATCCCAAGCAAATTAACATGGATTTCACATACTAAGAACAACTGATTTTGGCAGTAAAGAAATGTACAAATGGAGTTTTCCTTAACATATATTCCAGCACACTTACATTACTACACTTACTTTCTTCTGGCATTTATCAGAAGTAGAAATCTGTAATGAGATTTTCTTAACACACTCTCACTGCTGCCTAAAACCAATACAAGATTATATAGTCACTTTTGAACATCAATTAGCGTAATTAATTTCTATGTATCGTAGTACCTTTCCTTGCCTTTATGTCTAACATTTGGACTTCCCAGGCAAAGATCCACAAGGAATACAAAACCATAGATAGAGCAACAAGGACATCAAATACAATTAATGGATTCATTAGGGTCTAACATGTCCAATTTTGCGAGATTAACTATGAACACAAGCTCCTGTTGAAGAGCTAACCGGAGCAAACCAAAAAGTGCCTTATGCCAGGGGTAGTTTGGTAATTACAAAAACAAAATAAGTGTATTCTGTCAACTAAACTTTTTCTGGTAATTCTTAAAATACCCCCTGCCAGAGGCAATTTTTTGTTTGCTCAAAAGCAAAAGAAGTAAAGTAGTGAAATTGAGACTAGAGGGAAACATGGTACTTGATTTATTTTACAATTGCTTTCTCGCAAAAGAGAGATCCTCTCTACAATAACTGCCTACTACACCTTGTTCAGCCAAAGAGCTCATCAACTCTTTAGCAGTAACAAAATTAGTTTGACAGTCTCAACTTATATAAAAAAAAACTATGGTCCCAACACATTTCCAGAATTCCGATGCAAGAGGAATTGCCCTCAACCTCAAGTTCACCCCTGAAAAGAAGAAACAAGCTTCAACATTTCAGAAGAACCTTTGTTTGATACATATGGAGTAGAAACACCAAAATCCCAAACTAAAGTCTAAGAAAAGAACCATTCTCTTCCATAATACCTGAGGGGATGGGACTATCACAGTACCACGTGAGCAATTAGCACCCTGGATTTAAGAAACACCCACTTGCAACACAACTTCTAGCCATGATTTCAAATGGGAAAAAATTGTTCTGATCTTTTTATCCTCAATCCTCCAAGTCCATGCTAAACATGACAGACGAGAAATAAGATGATTCTATTCAATTTCCACCTATTAAAGATATGTAGATGTGATCATGTGATTCAGATCGAATAGTGCCAAAAGTTTGTAGAATTTTTTGTGCAATAGAATTCCCAGCCAACTTCAGTGGAGATCTCCATCAGGAGATGAAACCCAGATTACTAAATCCTGTTGTAGAGGAACTGTGAATTTTACTGGATGGATTTGATTCGTCGATCGATGATATGACTGAGGGAGCAATCATTTCTTGAAAGATAAGGCAGAGCACCATCAACATGTCAGGATTTGTTCTTCGCTAGGTCCAGATCCTGCATTTTGAAAATATATCCACCAATCTACCTTTTAACCGCAGAAAGCCAGAAACCTTCATATGTTAGCCAAGATCTCATCCTGATAATGTTCAAGCATTCACACCACTTCCGGATAGACAACCAAAAAGAGATGCAATGATAGATCTCTCATTTCTCTTTCTGATTCTCCACCAAAAATTATTTCAGGTGCTGCAGCTTGCTTGAAACACTGAAAACCTGTTTCCACCATTTAAAGCTTATGTATAATGCAAAATCAACCTGCAAAGGCCAGCAACTTGCAAGCTCAAACTCATGGAAGATTAGTAAAATATGAAATCAAGAAGAAATTGAAACCTAGATAAGATTTTGATTTGGTTCTAGACTGTGGATTGGAAAAAAAATTAAATCAGTGCTTCTAATTCAAAGCATTAACTCTCATGGTTGATTTTTCAAAAGACAACAAAAATCGTAGAAACTTTCCGTCCGGAATATGATAAATTGATATAAAAGGAGTATGAAGAAGCAAAGACAAATATGGTTTAATACGCCAGGTGACAGGCAAACAACAGGAGTTCCATGGGCACCTCAGCACTTGATGCACTATGTAGGCAATGCTAAAATAGAATTAGATTTTATATATTAAATTCACAATATCAAAAACTTTCAAATAAAAAACAGAATGCACAGAGCAAATAACACACAGAATTACACTACTTCCTCAAATTCACAAAATTAAGATAGTTTAGTTCAATTAATGTAACCTAGAGAGAGACAGAATGTACACAAAAACAGCCCCTTTGAGAGAGAGAGGGAGAGAGTGTACACAAAACAGCCCCTTTGAGTGATTACCAAAGAGAGAGAGAGAGAGAGTGCACATCTTCTCATGCAATATAGCAGGCTAGCAGCCAATAAGCACAACTGCTGTTGCAGTAGGGTTTTCTTTTCCATGAAAAAGAAAACTTACACATTATAAGTATGTAGAGTTGAAG